>CM076580.1:1044914935-1045194777 GCA_034641835.2 Pinus albicaulis
TGTTACAAAATCATAAGTTTAGATCCATAGTGCTTATGATCCATCTCATTTCATTTCACTTCATTCACTTATCCATCCATATTCCATTTCATTCATTCATGCTCTACTTCATTCCATATTTCATTCATCCCATTCCATACTCCATCCATCTCATTTTCATGTCAAAATTTAAAGTTTGATGTCTTGTTGTAAATGAATAAAACATGTCATGGATTGCAGGGCAGTTCTTATGTTCTTCCACTCCATTTCATAAACTGAATCCATTCCATTTCATCATCCACTTCATACATATCATGTCTCATCATCCATCTTCATTCATACCATATAAAATTTCACCTATATTCCAAAAACACTCCATTCCATGATCAAAATGCTCTACAGGTACATTCTGCAGCTTAACAGACATTCTGCAGCTGATCAGCCTTTCCGCAGCCAGACAGTCATTCTGCAGCTACAAATCCTGAAGGCACCAATCAACAGACATTAGAATTGCAACAAAATGATCCAGTGTATCCATGAATAAGAAGCATCAAGAAGAATTATGAAGACTCTTCCAAAGGAGAACAAAGAAGACAAAGACTACAAAAATCAAATGAAAAGCAGAGGTAACAAGTTTAAATTATAATGGCATTTCATAAAGTTTAGCATAGTTTTAGTTATGAATTGTTCGAAAAGGTTGTTTTAATTATTTTTATTGATCATGACCAATAAACCCTCCACAAACTTTGGATTAAAATCTCTCATTTCAAATTCCATATCCGACATCATTTAAGCGGTTAAAATGGCCGAGGTGTTTGAATTCTTCACGTCACTTAACCAAATCATTCAATGATGATTCTCTTTTCCGTTGTAAAAATATCCGCCGTCTTTTCAATCATTAATTCGTTTCCTCCACCTCACTCCATTACTTCATTCCGTAACTACTTCCATCACTCCATTCTGTAGCCGGCACTTCATTCCGCAAACAGAGATATTCTTATCACCGTGAGCAGAGCAAAAGGGTATATCAGTTTGAATATCAAAGCACTATCACCATGGGCAGAGATTGAGCATTATCACTGTAAACACAGAGGTATAGCAGTGAATAATTTGAAGTCATTTGTCACCAGGAGACAGAGGTATAACAGTGAAGAATTTGAAGCCATTTGTTACCAAGAGACAGAGATATAACAGTGTGGGAATTTGAAGCTATTTGCCATCGAGAGATAGAGGTATAGCAGTGTGGGAATTTGAAGCCATTTTTCATTGTCAACCAGAGGCATATCAGCTCGAAGTTTGAATCTGTTGTCACTGTCAATCAGAGGTATGTCATTCCGAAGTTTGAAGCCATTGTCATTAAGAACTTGAAGCCATTTCAATTCGAAGGTGAAATTTATTATTTCTGTGGGTAGAAGAGTGTTAATCTGAACATTGAAGAAGCAATTATGGGTTTCATTGTAAGAACTGAACCAGTGGGTTCAAAATACTTAGAAGGCTACCCTCAATGTAAAGAAATGTTGCAACAGATAGGATGGCTACAATTTTTGGAGAAATTTAATGGCTTCCACAAAGAAGTCACTAAAACATTTGCAAGATCATTTCAAGGAACTGAAGTTGAAGTGGGAGATGTCAAATTTACTGTCACTGAAGTTTTCATTGCAGAAGCTACAGGGTTGCTTAGAAATGGAGAGAGATGGTTCAAAAACATAGAATTCCACAATGAATCCTGGAAGCAAATTCTAAAATCACTAGGTATGGATGTCACTGTATTTAAGAAAGTAATTCCAAGTTCTGCATTGAAAAATAAATGGAGAAACATACTACTTCTTCTGCAAAAATTTATTACATGTGAGGGTAGATATGGCACATTTTATGTCTACCACATTATACTGATAATGCATTTTCTGGGGGAAGACTTAAACCTACCTTATTTCTTGCTTCAAAGTTTGAAAAATATGGCTTCCTGTGTTCAAAGAAGGGTTCAATTTTTAGAGACAACTCTATATCATCATGGTTTGGTTAAAATTTTGATTGAACATCATTTAGCCAAAAAAAATGATACATGGGACAATTTCTTGATAAGAAATCATTTTGAAGAGCCAAAAGAACCCTCACCTGAACCACAGCCTACAAGGAGAAGTAGAAAATGGAGAGCCTCAAAAGTTGAAATCGACAAAACAGTCCAAGAAAGTAGTGAGGAAATCATCTCAGAGAAGTTGACTCAAATCAAGAGACAACTTAAGAAAGAAAAGGTAATCAGGAAATCTGCCATGGAGAAAGGAGAGGGATCTTCTCAGCCAAGAAGAAGCCACAGACTAAAGGGGAAACTAAGGAAAACTCAAATCAAACAAACAGGGGTGATTAATATAGAAGATGAGGAAACATCCATTGAAGAAGATGTTGAAGAGGATTTTAATGAAGGAACCCCTGAAATTGACCCTGCTCAGCAAGAAGTTTATGATTATGTTGAAACTTTGGAAAGGAAAGCTTCAGAGAGCAGAGAGAGAACCCCTAGTCCTCCACTGTCTGAAATAGATGTATTAAGAAGGGATAGTTATGAGTTGGAAATACTTAATAGACACATCAAAAATGAGAATGAAATTCTCAAGGAACAAGTCAAGCTCAAAACTGATATGAACTCAACCTTATCTCTACATATAGACAAAGTGGAAAAGACCAATGAAAAGTTGAAGAAGAGGAATAAAAAGCTAATCAGGGCACTTACCAACTTAAGGTTCAAACTTGTTATCAGAAAACCTAGAAGATCTTTAGCTTCCAGACAAAGGAGAAGGAGAGGATTAGATGTTCTTGCAGAAGCCTCTGAGTTCATAGGATAATTTGCATGAGGACATGCAAGGAGACAACAGTGGGGGTATGTTGAGCCTCAAAATTGTGCTTTCTTTCATCTTACTTTACCTCATTTTCCTTTGTCCATTGCTATCCTAGACCCAATTGATCAATGAATTTAGTTAAAATTACTTTTAGAATTATTAACATGACTGACTTGCTAAAGTTTTGTGATTTTTTCCATTGTAATGCATTTTGACCGGAACTAGCTGCAGAATGCAGACATTCCGTAGCTAACCGGTGATTCTGCAGCTGTCTTCACGTTTGGGTATGTTCCAGGTGGCCTCTCAAGAAAAACCACATATGGGCATATTCCACGTCATGTCTACATGGTTCGTTGCTCACCATGAAGGAAGAAACGAATTCTGGGTATGGTTTTGGTACGTGGGAACACATTTAGGAAGGCAGACTTCTATTAGGACTATCTCAGTCCAGATGTCTTTTTCCTTTTTACGCAGCCACTTCAAGAGTCCTAATGTGATTCCAATAAGGAAAGACAATGATCCTGAAATTGTTGCAAGTCTTGTTATGTGCATTTGTTATATAAACACTTGGGAAACCGAGAGCTAGGCTAGATTTTGTTCTAGATTTTGCTTAGATTCTGTGCTACATTTCTGAAGACGCAGAGTGCTCTGTTCAAGTTATTTCACCTTTAATGAAGCAGACAGTGTTTTTTTGAAAGCGTTGATTTGATTTGGAGTTAGATTCCGTCAGGTGGTAGAGGGCCCCTGCCTCTTGCACGGATTTATTTGCGTAATTTAGATAAGTATTCTAGCTGCCTTTACGTTTTTGAAGTTGAATTCGTAGTTGTTTTCATTAGCTACTGTAGTTATACTCATTCTAAAAACTCTTCCAAAAGAAGAAGCTCTTCCAAAAGATTATAATGATGAATGGGGAATGGATATAGTATTGTAGGATTTAATTGTAATCTCTTTTATTCACCATCACAGTTATACTTATGCTAAGCACTCTTCCAAAAGAAGAAACTCTTTCAAAAAATCTTTATACTGTCTTAAGCATGATTGTGATCTTGAACATTTTAGTTGTGTGTTTTCACTAAGTACCATAGTTGTTCTTGCTCTTAAACGCTTGTCCAAAATATCATAATGATGAGTGGGAGATGGCTATGATATCTTAGTTTTTCATTACTTTCAGTCTTTACATTTGCATTTGCACTCAATTACACAGTCAAGATTGTTCTAAGAAACTCTTCCAAAATACCAATCATGATGGAAAAACAGACTGTATAATTTCATAGAATAATGCATGATAGCTTAGTTAGGATGCTCCGGAGTTTAATTGCACTTAACTCATGCTCAGTTGTTCTGTTTTAAGTTTGATAATGACTTGTAGTTCAGCACTGTTTTAGATTAGTGACATCTTAAGTTCATTCTTAGCTTAACTCATTGCATTTGCACTCCATATTCAGTTGTCATTCACTGCATATTAGACTACTTCAGTTGTTAAACTTAACAAAACAACCTTCATTATTTACAAACATCTTCTTGTTCTAAAATTTATAATCGCTTCATAACCACAGGAACAAAAGACAATATCATTTTAAGGCCTGAAGTACTTCTGCAACTCCCTTATCATCTCATAAACAAACATTTCCTCAAAAGACTATTTCAAAAATCCATAACCTTTGAGTGAAGTGTAGTGTCATTAAACTAAGTTGCAGAATAGAGTTAGGAACTAGTCTTAGAGTAGAAGATCTTATGATGGTATCAATGTTTTACTCCAAACAAACTTCAACAAATCTCTAATCAAGGACAAAATGTTGCATCATTATAAGTTAGTTTTTTAAACTGTTTAGTTAGGAAGATTTGCATACTTAGTTGACCATGTCTCAAGCTCTCTCTCAAATGCCTTTGATGAAAGAATTTGACAAGTTTAGTTTTTGTTTTGAATCATTTGCTTAAAATTCATTATCAAGCTTTGCTTTTTCTTAGTCATAGTTTAGATTTGATTCTGTTTTTAATATTGCATTTGCATTTACCATTTGACATCAACCAATTAGGTTTCACTCTGTTTTTAATCATTAGCTTCCTTCCATTAGCTTTCTAGTCATTTTCCTTGTGAACATAAAACCACCAAAAGATCAAAAACATCATAAATCATCACAAAAGACCAAAAAAATCACAAAACACTACACACAATGCATTAAGAAACAAACACCTAGGTACATACAGTACACTTCACTTCAGCAGTTTACCAACCCTGGTTGACAATTAAATGAGCTCAATTTAGGAGACTAGATTAAGACCAAACAGAGCTAGCCAGAAGAGAGAAGCATCAAACTTTGATCTTGCATGCGCCATCGTGCAAGAGGAAACAATGAAGTGCTACATGCAACTACACAAGAAGATCATAAAGGATACAGAGGGAAAAATAGAGTCACCTTTGGGTGAAATTTCTTCCTAGGGCCACCATATCCCAAGAAAAAACACCAGAGAATAGAGGTAAGGGGTTTCCACCCTCTAGAATTGAAATTTGTCCATGAAATTTACACACAGTCACTTATAATTTGAAAATTTAATGGTGATAATTTGAATTTTTTGAGACCATAATATCCAAGACCTCTTCACATAACTCTCAAACATCATACCACATGTTATCACTCAGAAAAAAATGAAACATCATTTTACAAAGTCTTAGGGGTTCATGTGTCAAAGGTAGCGTCATACAATTCATTTTTCATTACTTGGTCAAGGAAAATTTTTAATTTTTCTTATTTATCCTATCCTAAGGTCTAAACCCACCCTAGTTCAGATCCTTTAATGTGAAATTATTCATAATTTTTTTAATTTTTTCATTTCCTAAGGTTATAGCACCAAAAGAGTCATTTTAGCCAAGAAACCACACTTTTGTAGCAAAATACATAGAAAAACTACACTTTTCACTACGAAACTACTAAACTTTCGTAGAGAAAATGCCCAGAATTACACTAAGTATGCTATGAAATTAAGGATTCTTGTCTTTCTTGTGAAAACAACTGCTAGGTGTCATAAAATGATTGAAAAGGAAAAGGTAGATGCCATTTGAGTCAGTAAGGGTTAAGATCAAGGTACAATGGTCATGGTTGAAGTCATCATCACCATTTTAAGCATGTATGAGTCATGATTATGCTATGATTTTTCATTGAACTTCAAAATATTTCCAAATTGAGTAATTTATCATTCTCCATTCCCTCTTTGCGTGTTATTGAGCTCTGGAGAATTATTTCACTGAGCCCAAGTTGTGGCTAGTATTTTCAAAGGTTTGCAGGTATCACTGATCAAGTGAGGCAGAGAAGACATTAAGGAACCATGGCTGCAAAGAGGAAGACCAAACAAGGTGGAAAATGTCTTAAATATGAGCCATTAGAGTAATTTATCTGACATTAACCTGATAAATGAAAACCCAACAGTTGTATAAGCTTTCAAAAGAACAGGGTGTTTACAATTTTGTTAGAGATTGCGAGGATGCCATGTACAGGTCTGTAAATAATTTTCCATAAAATTCAATGGAACAGCTACAAAAGTGCGAATGTTGAATCTCACTATAACACTAGAGACCATTGCAGCAGCAACAGGGATTCTGTAATATTCCTAATTAGCCCTAAGCTAATTGGAATATCCATTTTTTTTTCTTTCTTTGCTTAAAGAATAAATGTGTAAAGGAGGTTCATACAACTCCTAATAAAGAATAAATCAAGGCCAAATGTGAAAAAGGCTAAATCATGGCTATGTAAGTAAGCACCCTTAGGTGTGAAAGAGGGCTGGATATTTTGACTGGGTCAACCTTGACCAAATCGACAATGTTGTCTTGGAGGAGTGGCCATCAATGAGGCACATCGTAGTTCTAGATGGAGATGGATTGTTTGAAAGAGAAGATTTCATTGAAGGTGGTTTGGGTTTACAATCCCTTAATCTATATAAGGAAGGGGATGCAAGCATGAAGTGGTTGTTGAAGATATGATATTTTGATATATTGTCTGATTAGACCATATAGCTTTCTTTGGTTGTTTAGCCTAGATTGCAAATGTTGTTTAGCATTTGGATTTCCTATTTAGGAATTCCACCTCTTCCCATTAAGTAGCTCCTGGGAGAGTTTGGTATTGCATAGTCCACTATCTGTCTTGAGGCCAAGCTTCTCCTTTCAACTACAACTCAGATCATGTTTAGGGTTTGGTTGTCTTTGCAACCTGCAACAAGTGGAGGCTAGATCTATTCGGATCTGGGACATTTCAGTGCCCCTTTCTAGTGGAGGATTCTTCTTCTCTATTGGGAGGAGTGTATTGGAGTGCTTCGACATCATTTTCTGATATTAGCATGTGGAAAAATATTATCTATACCCTACAGCACAGTTTCTCTTCTAGATCTGCGTTATTCCTGTAGGTGTTTTTGCAGGGAGTTTGGGTGCACCATTTGGAGACCTATTTTCTGAGTGTTGGAGATTTTCCTCACTTTGAGATCCATTGGAGGAGATCTATACATTGTATATTTCAGATCTGATCTGCATATTTCTGAATACTTCTGAATCGCTGATTATTTCTGTAGATCTGCACTCTCATATCTCAGATCTACTGCTTATACCTGGTGTAATGCTCAAAACTCCAAGGGGATATGAAAGAAGAGCCTTTCTAGTGTATGGATCTATTATGGATCTGAATTTTCAGACAGACATCTGATCTAGATCTGACATGCAATCAACGTTAGTCTGTAGCCCAATAAAATAACGTTGTCAAGGCATTTTTAGTCTATACATGTGGTTGCAACACCTCTTTTGAGGGATTTTATTCTATTGGTGGTTTGTATTTTCAGCTATGCATCTTATGGGCCTCATTATACATCTATATTATTGTTTTAAATACCTTTGAAGAGCCTTTTTATTGGCCTCCTGCTTTTCCTTAGATGAACTATGTTATTTTAATGCATAACTATTCATTATTGTTGTATTCCCCATTTGGGAATATTACAGTGGTATCAAAGCATCATCTTGGCACAACCTGTGCTTTCTAAAGAAGAAAATATGTTTTTTCAAGGAAAGGGAAGACAAAAGAAGAATATTGATTACACAGAAGACAAAGAATACACGGGTAAAACCACTTTATCTGGAAGAATGAAAGGGAAAGAGTTCTCAAAAACCTTTTTCCAAACTTTGCATGACCTTAAAAGAGAAATCAAAGAAATGAAGAGGGAAGGACATGAAGGTCCCTCAAGAAGATATTTACATGAAGAAAGCCCCAATTCTTCATCTTATGTGTGAAAGCACTCAACTACACAATCAGATATACAACGTTATTCTATGCCCAGATTTACTGCAAGAGAGATGAATGAGGAAGATGCACCAAAGAAGGAGACTTTGAGAGATTACCTTCGGGGGTACGAATCTCAATCTTGGAGTTTCAAGGAGCACTTGAGCTTCCAAGATTTCTACCAACTCAAGGAGGAAAGGAGATTGAGCAAGTACAATAAAAGGAGAAGAGGTAGATTCTTTCTGCCAAATTTTGATGGATCCTCCACATGCACGGTCAAGGAATGGATAGATCAGCTAGACTCATATTTGGATCTACATCAAGTTTTATAAAGGTAATCCCTTAAAGTAGCAGTGCTGCATCTTAAAGGTAAAGCTTATGCTTGGTGGTTATTTGAATCCTTTTCATTAAAAAATGCAAATATATCTACTTATGCAAGATTCACTAGGAGATTAGTGAAGAGATTTGATGTAAAACAAACTCAAAGATCTTTGATTGAGCTAGAAAAGCATGAACATGCAAAACCCTTACATGAGTTGGAAAGATATGTTATGCCAACTCAACTTCAAATTTCTGTTGAAGGGGAGAAAAATTTGTGTGATACTTTTCCAAAGGCAAGATCCTCGTGGCATGAAGAGATTTCTTCTCAAAAGGAAGTCATGAAGATTCCTCTTTCAAAGTAATACCAAGATCTAAGGTCTCTCATTGATAATGAGGTATTCTCAAATATTGATGAGGAGAAAGAATAAGAGGGTAGTAACAACGTTGTCACTTCAAAAGAAGAACCATCACCACATGGGGATGGACGTTAAGTTATTGCTTCAAGGGAAGGATCTTTTGCATCCTTGCAAATGGTTCCCAAACATCATCATGTGATAGTAGTAATGGGAAATAACACCTTGCTCCAAGGAGGAGGAGGAGGGATGGATAAACATCCAATGATGAGGAGCATGCACCCTTATTTGTTTCAATGGGTTTATATTCATGAGAAGGAGACTAAATTATGTTGCAAAGGGAGGGACACATCATTCCACTCATTCATACAATCTACTTCAAATCTTGATGTCTCTTTGCATGGAGGAATTCCAGCAGGGAGACCCCCTGATTATAAGAATAATAAAGTGTTCTCTCAGCTTGTTGCACCAGTGACATATTTTTCTAGGGAAGGAACCTTAAGGGAAGCTAACACAGTGTTGAGAACCATTGATGGGTTCCAAGGAAAGGTAAGAAAATTTCTGAAATGGACTTTGTTATCTTCCACTCAGCTATTTGCACTGAAAAAGAAGGATTTATAGATCTATGATGACATCAGCATGGTGTCAAATGGCCACTCCGTATTCTTGGGTCAAAAAATGATATCTCTACACACAAAGAAGATTTCTGAATATGACAAGAGGGTACCAACACTCTTGCATGCATGGGCCAAACTATGTAAGTTTTGGAAGAAAGAGACCTTTCACAAGGAGGTTAAATTCCATGAACTTCAATCTTGTCTTGAGCAATATCAACTACAAGAGAGGCAACAAATATGGAGTGAATTTCCTCCAAAATGTGACTTTGGCATTCAACATGTCAGAGAGAAGAACCATGATATGGCAGGAGCTTAAGTTCAAATTTCTACAGCGGTATCATTGTTGGGAAGCCTAGATCCATATTGGGATTCCCAACTCTTGGTAGAATATTCCAAGAAACTCTCCACATATAAGGTTCTTGATGGGAAAATGGAAGATACAAGGTATAGAGTGGTTTATGGAATCATTTAATTTCATGATCATATCTATTTGACTAAAGAATCAAAGATCAAAGATAAAATACTATATGCAGCCTATGAGATCTTGCTTTCTACTCCCAATGATTTCATTAGAACACACCATATTATCTTGAATGGATTCATGTGGGAAGGCTTTGAAGAAGATTTATATCAGCATTTTCAAATATGCATGTACCATGTGGAGATGGAGTAGAAACATAACTCTATGGAAGAGTTAATTCAACCCTCTCCTTCTCTTATTGAGGAAGGGGATAGATCTATGCACCACTCCATTTGTTTGAGGAGGACTATTGCTGAAGAGCATACTTATGTAAATCATGTATCATTCTCTAATTGTATGCATTATTTTACTATATATATGTAGACCATGACTCCAAAGAGGAGTGTTATACATTATAAACTTCATGGCCAACTTTGGGCCAAAACTATTTCTGAATATGAACACTCCCTTAATGGACAAAGGGAGATTTTGCAGCATGATGGGTGCTCTCCTAAGGCACCAAATATATCTCCCACTTTAAGCCATGGTGAGATGTTATGGGTAGCAAGTAAGTGGTGGTAAAATCACTTACCACATCTAGATCTGAGGCAGACAGGAGATGCACTGTGCTGGTTCCACATGTGGGACTATGATCCACCTCTATCATTGCACTTGATTGATTATGTATCGCTATTTTTGATCCCTCACGATGATGACGCTCTTACCTTTATTGGGAACATGATTGGAGGGATGAAATACTAGTTGGATGTGTCCATGGGGAATGAAAATTCCCATATTTATTCATGCTTCAAGAGGAGGATGGGACATTATATGGCTGCTACACTATAGCCTTATTCAAGGGGCTATATGTTTGACTTATGTCTTTGGGATAATCCTCTCACTTGGGAGAATTTGTGGCAAGAGAGATATTTCTTGAATCATATTCATCCAACACGTATTATACTCTACTCTTTTCAAGATTTCGAGAAGCTTATGGCAGCAAGAAGGTGGTTGGGTGGCTGCTTATTGTATTATGTTTTGAGGCAGCAAGTAGGAGAACATTGCTGGTCTCAATGGAGGGACTCTTGTCACCATCCAATACATCATATGACACTTATTCCATGTTTATTTTAGAGCACATATGGTGATGATACTCTATTCACTATATACATGGTGAATTGGGCAAGGAGGCTCCCTAGAATCAGCGAAGGGAATCATGAGGTTCCAAGTATCTTTTGGCTTCATGAGGACTATATTGTTGCAGCCCAGGATCAAAAGCTCCAAATTTATCATAAATGGAGGGAGAGGTAGCGTAAGTTGAATAATATTACCTCTCATTTTCAGCCATGCAACCTGTACACATTACATAAAAATGGGATTGGTGACTGTTTCTATGAGCTACCAAGGATGACTCACTTTGTTTGGATGATAGCATGGAGTTTGCAGTATCTCTTGGGGGTTGAATCACCCATCATTTATCATGTCTCATGCCTTAAGAATTCCAATGGACATCATATGATTCTTTATATGTATCTCCCACTTCTTCATGATGAAAACTATTTGGTTTATTCACCAAACGCAAGCTTGTATTCTAGGGAGGAGACATACCCATTGGATATTTTTGCAAATGTCCTTGTAGTTGCTTGAGGACAGGAAACATTTTGGAGGGGAGGACTGTAGTATTCCTAATTATTCCTAAGCTAATTGGAATATCCATTTTTGTTTTTATTTCTTTGGTTAAAGAATAAATGTGTAAAGGAGGTTCATCGAACTCCTAATAAAGAATAAATAAAGGCAAAATGTGAAAAAGGATAAATCATGGCTATGTAAGCAAGCACCCTTAGGTGTGAAAGGGGGGTGGATATTTTGAATGGTTCAACCTTGACCAAATATACAACGTTTTCTTGGAGGAGTGGCCATCAATGAGGCACAACACATTTCTAGATGGAGATGGATTGTGTGAAAGAGAAGAGTTCATTGAAGGTGTTTTAGGGTTTACAAGTTCTTAATATATATAAGGAAGGGGATGGCATCATGAAGCGGTTGTTGAAGATATGATATTTTGATATATTGTTTGATTAGACCATATAGCTTTCTTTGGTTGTTTAGCCTAGATTGAAAATGTTGCTTAGCATTTGGATTTCCTATTTAGGGATTCCACCTTTTCCCATTGAGTAGCTATTGGGAGAGTCTTGTATTGCATAGTCCATTATCTAGCTAGAGGCCAAGCTTCTCCTTTCAACTACAACTTAGATCTTGTTCATAGAATGGTTGTCTTTGCAAGCTACAGTAAGTGGAGGCTAGATCTATTTAGATCTGGGAAATTTCAGTGCCACTTTTCAATGGAGGAGTCTTCTGCTCTATTGGGAGGAGTGTATTGGAGTGCTTGGGCATCATTTTCTGATCTTGGCATGTGTCCAACTATTATCTATACCCTACAGTGTAGTTTCTCTTCTAGATCTATGTTATTCTTGTAGGAGTTTTTGCAGGGAGTTTGGGTGCACCATTTGGAGAGTTTCTTTCTGAGTGTTGGGGTCCTTAACTTTGATATATGTTGGAGGAGATCTATACATTGTATATTTCAGATCTGATCTGCATATTTATGAATACTTCTAAATCATTGAATATTTCTGCAGATCTACATTCTTAGATATTAGATCTACTACTTATACGTGGTGTAATGCTCAAAACCCTGAGGGCGTCTGAAAGAGGAGCATTTCTATTGTATGGATCTGTTATGGATCTAAATTTTCATACACAGATCTGCTCTAGATCTAACATTTAATCAACAGTATTTTGCAGCCCAATAAAATAACGTTGTCAAGGCATTTTTAGTCTATACATGTCGTTGCAGCACCTCTTTTGAGGGATTTTCTTCTATTGGTGTCATGTATTTTCATGTATTCATATTACGGGCCTCATTATACATCTATATTGCTTCTATAAATACTTTTGAAGAGCCTTTTTATTTGCCTCTTGCTTTGCTTTAGATGAACTTTGTTATTTTAATGCATAACTATTCATTATTGTTGTATTCCCCATTTGGGAATATTACATATTCCAAGAGTACAAGAAAGATGGTTCAAAGGGTTCAAATTCAACATGGAAGAATGTAAATAATTTATCAAGGAAGAAAATAGTGAGGTTGACCTTAAAAATGCCATTCCAAGGAGCTTCATGAAGGATAATTTATCAAAGCTACTACTTATCATTAACAAATATTTCACTTGTGAAGGGAGATATCATAAAGTCTATTCTTACCACTTCAAGCCTCTTCTACATCTTGTTGGTAAGATGTCTCTTGATATACCTTTTTATTTACAAAGAAGCTTAGCGAAAATGGAAGATAAATTTCAAGCTAAATCTAAAGCAAGTGAAACTTCACTTTTTCATCATGGTTTAATAAAATTACTGGTTTAAGATGATTTACAAAGACTAGGCTGAGACTAGTCTTATTTTCCATTTGTTAGTGGTTTTGAAATGGATACCATTACCCCTAAAAGAACTCCTAAACCCTGAGGTATACTGTCACCTTTAGTGGTAGAACAAAGTGAACCAATAGGGACAGAGAAAATTGAACCATTAATGCTGGAAATAGACAATTGCAGAGATTTGATACACCCACTGTTTCACCTTCAAAACAAAAGTCAACAATGCGAAAACCTACAAAACAAGAGCCAACTATGAGTAAAAAAGGTAGAAAAAGGATTACAAGGAGCCAAACAGTGACTAAAGGCAATTTAGAAGACATATTACATGCTATTGATATTGAAGAGACTCCTATAGTCCAGGCTGAGGATATAGATGAGGGTGGAAAGAAGATCAAGAAATCCAAATCAGCAAATAATTTAGAGTTTTAAGGTGAGGACACAGGCTTTATGTTTCAGACTAGGAATCCCATGACAAGACATGCTAAAAAACTCTTGCAAAGAAATAAAGAAGTTCATCCAGCCACTGACACTGTCGAGCCATCACAAAAGAGAAAGTCATTGAAAAAACAGAGTTTGAAATCCTCGAGGAATAGTTGAGGTTAGATAATCATGAAATAGCAGTTATGAAAAAGGAGGCAAGGAAACATAATGTTCATAAGGTTTAGTTTGAGAAGATGAAAGAGGTTTGGGAAGAGTAGGTTGACAATGTATCAAATACCCTAGATAACACACAACAATTAATCAAATGGACTATGCCATTAAGGAAAGAAGTGAAGCATGTCGGAAGAGTGAACCTGCAGTTGAAATATAGTAATAGAAAGTTGAAGAACCATGTTAAAGACCAACAAGAATAGCTAGAATTGATCCATCAGGAGCTGGAGAAGAAGGGTCTTAAAATGAGTATAATTGAGGAGCCCATAGCCCAACTCATAATCAATGAAGAAGAAACACCTCAAGACTCTTAGGCTGATTTGGTTTATGTTTTTAAAGGTAAATGGCATGTTGAAAATAAATTTTTTATAGCTGGAAGGTACCTTTTTGAAACAAGGCAAAAATCTAGAATTTACACAGTTTTCCATAGTTGCGTAGCATTTCCTAGGCTTGAAGCTAGGAAGACACTATGAAACCACATGTAGCTTTATTTTTCCTTTTAAAAACACTCTTGGTAGCTTCCAAGGAGAGGAAATTATAGTGAGGATGTGTCAGGTCATGATGAACACAATGCAAGAGAAAATAAGATTTTTTTTTTAATGGCAAAGGTCATTTTTTGTACGCTTTGAAACTGCCATATTTTCGTAGCAAGTTGTTTTGAAGATTTTTGAGCAGGTTTATGAGCAGTTTTGGACAGATCAAAATATTAAATAGGCCAAGGGAATTTTCCAAAAATCATCCATGTCTTGAAGACCATGAAAGGGAGAAAAATTATTAGTTGGAGACTTCATTGAAGATAGACCTTTGTTTTCCTAAAAAATAGGGTTTGTTTCTAGATTTTGAGGAGGGTAATTAAGATGCCAGGTAGTGATGAGTTCTATAAAAGCTTATTCGAACATGTGAAGCATTATTTTTCAGATGTGTAACTGTTTTAAGAGATAAGGTAGTTGATGTAGTAAGTAGAAATTTGAGTCCTATTAGGAAAATGATTATTTATTAGTGTAGCTGTCATTTTCTCATTAAAGCACATGTTTTCCTGTTATGGAAGGTGTCATAGGAAAATTTTGGTGAATCTAGCCTAGAGGTAGATCATCTCTCATGTAACAAAGTCTATTAAAGTGCAGATATTCAAAATTGTAAAGGGTTGGAGATTTTTTTTGCAATACTGCAACTTTATGTAAATTGAATGATATCAGTAATACATAGGAATTTTTCTTGATAGACCTGAGATTCTGATGCAGTATTTAATGCTTTTCTAATCTATAATTCTATGTGTACCACCTATATTAGATTTCATCCTTATTACCCAGAATTCATATGTTTATGCTCTGAATTCCTATATTAATGAAATTATTGTGTTTCCCTATGTTCTATGTGTGATTTTCATTTGTTAAAAAATCTTACCTACCTCAGCTTCCATGTCAAGAGACCTTACCACTATACTACTGATTCATTGACTCCATAAACTTAATGGTTGTAGAACTGTACTCTTTTCAACCTACACACATCACAATCAAGTTATTTTTCAAATAGAGTTAGCCATCTAGTTTCATCTTTATCAAATATCATTAACCCCTTTGAGAGAGCCCACTCAGACTGAAGAGGCTAAGATTTAGTCACAAGCTAGTTTGAAACAAATACGTATAGTTGCTTGATTAGCATCCAATCAAGTACATATTTGTGATAAAACCACCTTCTTACCACATCCACAAAAATAGGAGGGGGGTTTAATAGAAGGGAGCCCACTTATATTAAAAGAATAAGGCAACATCCTCAAGTAATGGAAATTTTTAGAAACCACCAATGGCTAGGTTTCTTTGAGCCTATGAAGGGTTTTAATGAGGAGATATATTGATATTTTGCAGTGGCTCTACAATCACACTCAGAGGAGAGATCCACCACTGTGGTTAGGGGATTAACCATCACACTTTCACCTAAAATAATAAGCAGAATCACCACTTTTCTCTTAGGAGTTAAGTGGGTTAAATAAAGGATGCCAAACAATGAAGCCAAGAAAATATTCTCTCTACTAGGGGAAGAATACATTGAGGCCAAGAATGGAGTGAGGAGAGAAAGGCTTCCATACCGCTAGGATGAATTAGCCTTCCATATCATGAAATTCATTTCTTGTGAAGGAAGACTTAGTGTAGTCTATGGATACCATTTCAGGTTATTGAATGAGCTTAGGTTTCAAGGATAACTCCCTCTAGAACAAAGATTGTGAATCCCTCATTTCATGTTGAACTCAATAACATACATGAGAAAAAAATGTGAGGGAAAGGAAATACCATCATTTTTCTCATCATGGCCTTATAAAAATGATAGTGAATTATTCTTTGAGAAGATTAAACCTTCATGTATCTTGGTCCTCATTCCTAGACATGGTTAGGGAAGCCTTCATATCCACCCAAATAGGATAAGCCTATGCCTCTATTCTTAGAGACAGGGAGGTAGAATAAGAAGAAGAGGAGGTTGAATATGAGGAAGAAAAAGAAGAAACAGAGGTTGAAACAGAAAAACGAAGGCATTAGAAAAAGAGAAGGAAGAGACTAAGGGGAAGAAGGAAGAAAAGAAAGAGGGGAAGGAAATTTTGTATCCTATGCTAGGCAGTGATACCTCCCCTCAGTACACCAGCATGTCACCAACCATAATAGATCAGGAAGTGGCTGCTACCCTAGCCACATTCAGCACACCAGTGAAAAAAGAGAGGAAGAGGAAAACACCCATGTATTTCAGGACTAGGAAGAGCCAAAGGCTGAGGTAAGGGAAGCCACAAAATCCAACTAAAATCCCTATTTCCATTGAGGAGCCACCCAAGAAAAATGATTAAATAAGGATAGAAGAAGGAAATGTTCAAGATTTCACCTCAACTGTGAGGAGCCCTGTGACCTACATAAGAATAAATTTAACAAGTTTGGTATCCTATACACAACTAAAAACACCCACGGGCCCTCAAAAGATAGAAAAAAATGGAAATAAAATCAAGAGAGGGTCTTCAGTATGAAAAGTAGAGTTTTCTACAGGAAAATTTTTCTTTGCTACAAGAAATTCCAACAGACACAAAACCAGAGAAAGAAGCATTGATTGAGGGATAAAAGACAACCATGGATGGGAAAGAGGCCCAAGAAGTTGACGAAAAGGCACAAGATGAAGGTAAAGATGAAAAAGTGGGGGAAGAGAAATATGAAAAGGAAGATCCCACCTCACCAAACCCTAACCTCAAAATTGTATCAATAGTGTCACACCCTAGCCCTCAGTCAAATATCATCTCCTACTATACATTTATTGAAAGAAGGAGATTGATTCCTCTGAAGTTTACATTACCTTTATTCTATCTATTGGAGGAGGAGAGAGAACACATTCATCATTGGATGAAGATTGCTACAACCAAAGGTGTGCATGGCATAGGGTTCATGTAGGAAAAAGTGATTGAGTTGGGAAAGGATTTGTTTGATGCTAGGATCAAAGAATCCATGTTGAAAAAGAAGCTTCATAAGGCCCAAACAGAGAACGCAAGATTGGAGGAGAAACTTGAGCAAAAATGGAAAAAAATGGCCATCATGGAAGATTTGTGCATGGATTCCATCCAACATAGATACCCATCAGAGCCAATGCAGTCTGCCTAGAAGAACAATGGATCCTATTTCAGATTAGGACATTAGCCTCTCATGGATCCTCACCCTTTCAAAACTACAAACAATTCATTTACCTTTTCAACTAGTCAGGTATGGAAGACAAGGAAAAAAATGCATAATTCGACATACATAATCTTTTTTTGATAGACTTGAACATTTGGGACCCTAATACTAGAATGTGAGATATGCAGTTAATGGCATTAGCCTCTTGGATGGTTAATTAAGAAGCCAAAGAAAAAGAAGTAAGAAGGTTAATGAGGAGAGAAAACATGCAACCTCTACACATTAGGGCAGAACTATTCAACACTAGAGGAGTCATCAACAACCATCTCAAGATAGGAAAGGATGTTTCACTTGGAGAAAAGTACCTCAGCACACAAGGTCAAGCCATGTCTCATTTTGATGATGTTTCTAGGTTGTTTGGAGATGAATGCATAATGGTTAGTCAAATGATATGGAATATACTCCCTCAAAGTATTAGAAACATGGAATACAACACACTAAAGAGATTGAGAAGTGCCTTAGAAAGAGAGCCACTATATAAGAGTGCCATGTAGGCTAGGAATATTCAGTGGCTTGGTTTGAAACTCAGTCCACCCTTGCTACTGGGACTGAGTGATAAAAAATACCAAGATGATCAGAATAGAGAATGGAAGGAAGCATAAAAGAATGATGGATTTCACCCTCCTCAAGGCACTCCCACACTTCTTCCTTGGGAAGTCAGAGGGTCCATTAAATCTTTGAAAGAAATGCAGAAGGAGGAATAAGTTACTCAGAGGATGAGCAGCCATTTTTTAATATTCATAATTAGCCCAAGCTAATGGGAATATTCAATTTTGTTTTACTTTACTGTTTCATGAATAAATGTGTAAGGGAGGATTATAAAAACTCCTAAAACAACAAATAAATAAATTCCACATGTGAACAAAGCTAAATATTTGCTATTCAAGTAAACACCCTTATGTGTGAAAGGGGGTTGAGACATTTGACTGGGTCAACCATGACCAAATCAACAGTGTTGTTTATAAGGAGTGATCTTCATTAAGGCACAACACAGTTTTAGTTGGAGGATTTTCATGTGAAAAGAGCTATTTCATTGAGATGGTTTAGGGTTTTGCAGTCTCACAAACTTATATAAGGAAGGGGAGGACAGCATGAGAAGGTTTTTGATGATTATCTTATTTCTAAATATTTTTCCTGTTTAGACATTTCTTATTCTCCTTGATGTTTAGCAGAGAATAATGTTGTTTAGCACAAGGATTTCTTGTTTAGGAATCCTACCTCCCTTGAGAGGCCTCTTGGGAGAGTCTTTCATTTATTGTCCACTATCAGGCTGAAGTCCAAGCTTCTTCTTCCAACTACAATGCAGATACTGTTGAGGGTTTGGTTGTCTATGTAAGCTGCAACAAGTGGAGGATAGATCAACTTAGATCTAGGCCATTCTAGTGCCTATTTTCAGTGGGAAAGCCTTCTATCCCCTTGACAAGAGTGTATTGGATGATGGAGCACATTTTTCAGATCTTGGCTTGAGGCCACCTATGTTATAAAGTCTAAAGCGCATTTTATCTTCCAGTACTACTTTATTTGCAAGTGAGAAGTTGCACGGTGTTTTGGCAGACTTTTGGAGGAGAGATCTCTAGTGTTGGGAATCTTCCCTTCACTGTGGTGATCCATGGATTTAAAATCTGATCCATGTCATATTGAGATATGATCTGAATAGTTTTGTATTTGCATCAAAATTTTTGAATCATTCTGCAGATTTTCTGCATAAGATCTCAGATCTACTCCATGTACTTCACTTTTTGCCAAAAAACCCCAAGGGGTATTTGTAGAGGAGCCTATCTAGTGTACGGATCTGATACAGATCTAAATTTTTGTACACATATCTACTCTAGATCTTTAGTTTAATCTACTGTTGTTTCATCCAATAAAAATAATGTTGTCAAGCTTGTTTAATCAAATATCTGGTTGCAACACCTCATTTTTGAGGATTTCTTAATGTAAAGTTTTCTATTTTCTATTCTATAACTCATGGGCTTCAATATAACTTTGATTTTCTGATGTAAATTTTATTTAGTAGCTTCCATATTGTCCTCCTACTCTTACTTTGCTAAACTGCGTTATTTTCTGAGCAGTATTGTTTAGTATTGCTGCATGTTTCCCTTTTGGGATATTACAGTGGTATCAGAGCAATCATCTTGGCACAGCCTGTAAGAAGCCAATATGTCTTTTCATGAAAGGAAAATACTGAAGAAGAATATTTATTACACTAAATACAAAGAAGACAAGGGTCAAACCCCTTTATCTTGAAGAATGAAAGGGAAAGAGTTCTCAAAAGCTCTGTTCCAAGCTATGCATGAACTGAAGAATGAAATCAGGGGAATGAGGAAGGAAAGAAATGCAAATCCTTTGGAGATATTTGCACATGAAGGAAGCCCCGGTTCTTCACATGTTGTATGTGATCATTCACCCACACAATCAGATCTGCAAAATTGTAGCATGCCTACATTCCTGGAAATAGAAGAAGCAGAAGGGGGGACACCAAAAGAGGAGACTCTTGGTGACTATATCCAAGAATATGAATCTCAGTCTAAAAGATTCAAAGAACATCTAATATTCCCAAAAAATTTTCATCTCAAAGAAGAAATAAGATCCAGCATATACAAGAGAAGAAGAGGGTGCTTGCAACCCACTTTGGGTAGGACTTTTCTACCTATATTTGATGGATTACCTGAGATCTCAGCCAAGTCTTGGGTAAATAAGCTGGACACATATTTTCAACTGCATCAAGTTTGTGAAGAAGAAGCCATAAGAGTAGCAGCGTTGCACCTCCAAGGTAAGACTTATGCCTGGTGGTTATTTGAATCTTCTTCATTAAGAAATGTAAACATCTCTACTTATGCAAAGTTCACTAGGAGGTTAGTGGAAAGATTTTATGTTGAGCCATATGAAATTTCTTTGGGTAAGAAAAGTAAGCCCAAGAATTTAGAACCTTTGCATGAGATGGAAATATCGATGAAGATAACTCCATTTCAGAACATTGTTGAAAGGGTTAAAGACCTGCTACATGAT
The DNA here is from genome assembly GCA_034641835.2 of Pinus albicaulis. Lineage (NCBI taxonomy): Eukaryota > Viridiplantae > Streptophyta > Pinopsida > Pinales > Pinaceae > Pinus > Pinus albicaulis. The sequence goes on from CM076580.1 coordinate 1,044,935,541, forward strand.
TTTCCAATGGAAAAGGCCCCACTTTAGCAAGAACATTCTTCTCAAGAAGAAGTCATGAGTGCTCCTTTTCCAAGGAGAGATCAAGAGAAAGGGTCTCTTATTGATGAGGCATGCTCCATTGATGAGGAGAAGAAAGAAGAAGAGATGAAAAGATCCTCCAATGCTGTGATAGCAGGAGGAGATCTATTTTTATTGGGAGATGGAGATGAAGCCATTGCTTTCACTAAGAGGGCTCTTGTATCTTTGCAAGAAGGCCCCAAGGATCTTACACATGAAGAGAATGAGAAGCATGTGTCTATGGAAAGTATTTTACTGAACAGTTACTTTAAAAAAAAAAATTTGTTAGCATTAAATGTTTCTAAGTATAAACTTGTTTATGTTATGGCTTAACAAATACATATGATGCATATAAATAATACCATAAAATAGATAAATTTTTGGGATGGAGTTCGTCCCTCCTGGACTACGTCTCCGGGTCCTCCTTAGAAAGGTGCATCCACTGTATTCCTTAAGCCAAGATAATAAGACTACAAAGAATCATCAGTTGAAGAGTGTCAATAAACACTACTGATGTGTGCAGAAAAGGATCATCTCTTGAAGAGGCTAACTGAATACATATGAGGAGAAATTACACACTTAATCTGAGAATCTAACGCTTTAAAGACCTTGAGAAATATGGTAGCGGAATAGAGTTTGAAATATTGAAGTAGATCACTTTGACAACAACGTACTTCAATACTGAAGCTATGCAAGAAAGGATCATCTCTCCTCCTTCAATGTACCTGCAAATAAAAACTCTCCGCCATGTATTTGAGACTATCTTCAATGAGAGTAATCCCTCCTTCTTCCTAAAGCTGAAATAATTCACTCTCTTTCTCTCATGTCCCTCTCTCCCTTACAAAAACATCCCTTCTTTCTTTTATAAGAGGAGTGTATACAAACATGGCAATAAAATCTCTTCATATCTTCGAAGACGTTTCGATTTTCTATTGTTAACCATCGAATTAATTCACTCTCTTTCTCTCATGTCGCTCTCTCGCTTACAAAAACATCCCTTCTTTCTTTCATAAGAGGAGTGTATACAAACATGGCAATAAAATCTCTTCATATCTTCGAAGAGGTTTTTATTTTCTATTGTTAACCATCGAATTAATGGTTCTCTATCTTAATCCCTAGCATCATGAGTGCCCTCGGGTTTCTAGTCATTAGGATAGGGGTGTTGTCTCAAATACAGTGAATAAAAATGCATTTAAAAACTTTATAATATAATTTTAGCCCCAAATACTAACTAACTGGGCAGAGGTCGATACTTCAGCATGTGATCATCACCTTCTACTGACGGTTGTGGCTTGAGCCCGACGGTCATAGCTTTATCTCGAAGATTTGTCTACACCTGGTGGTTTCGATCTTCACATGACGCAGCCTCCGATACGGAATATCACACAGTCACAACAACCAGCAATCAACAGTTACTGCATGGTAACACTGTTCACATGATTGCAGGTTTCTAATGATTTATTGCTTACACACTTAAAACCCTGATGGTGTGGAACTTTGACACAAGGTTCCACTACCTGACTGAAATTTTCTGCTACAGTTTCATTTCATCTATTCAAATGTTTAAACAAATCATGATGTAGTCTATTTTCCAACGTTGTGGGTTTTGTAATATAGTTTTAAAATTTAAAAACACCGAACCTTTGTTTACAAACCCGACAGTTCGACCCAAAGTTTATTACATAGGTTTTTGCACCATAGACTTATTTATAAACCCAATACAGGGTTTGCCTTTTTATCCTACGTGCATTTCTATTTAATACCATATATTATAATTAATACCTTAGCGCTAGTCTTTGTTTAGACCTAGGACTTTAGATCTAGGTTAATATTTAGTCCTTTTACCTTAGGATTTCTTTTCCCTTAAGGTTTACAATTTGGACTTTCTAATAACATTTTGCGTTAGCCATTTGACAATTTCACCTACCTCAACACTTTAGATCTATAGTGTTATATGTTTTTAAGACTTAGGATATTGTTTTTCCCTAAGTCGTTACAATCATGACTTGATGCATTTTTATGTCGCAATTCAACATAATGACGACTTTCTTTGAGGACATATTTGACTTTAGAAAAACATTGATGCTGATGGTAAAGTTTTTGATATTGATTTCGAAGTCATGCCGAACCTTTAAACTTGAGTCGATGAATCCTTCATACATATGACCATCTTGGTCGAAACATTTTCATCTCCACCTGTTTTATTACATAATCGATAATTACTTATTTCAAAATGACCATCTTCGTCATTTTGTAATTTGGATACAAATTTGAGAATCCAAAATTGGATCACACCTCCCAAGTAAAATAACTTTTGGTTCTCCAAAAGTTTTATTACATTTCTTTTTGAAGAAAATTTAACTCTAGAATTAGTTACAACTTATCTAAGTCTAGAAAATTGTTACAAACTCATATTAGGCATATGGCATAAAATCTGCCCAATTCCATTTGGCATTTGATTTTTCTCGAGTAGGTGAATTGGATGTATCCTGGGCTTCGGTGTCGATGCTGTTTCTCTTGGAAGGATTGGACAGTTGTCTTTGGCATGCCCCGACAATTTGTAGTTTCAAAAAACATTCTCATTTGTACTTGTTGAGTTTTCCAAGTGGTGTTCTTCTTTAGCAGATTGAAGCGCAATTTTTCCTGATCGCTTCTTTACTTGAAGTGTGTTGTCATATTCTAGCGGCTGACTTTTAGTAGCTCTAATTTTCTTGTTGTAGGCCTTATGTTTCTAGCATTTATCTACACAATGACAAGAACTACCACAAAAAATACATGGATATATTCTCTTAATAGTTTATATTACCCAATTCTGATAAAATAAGTCACTATCAGAGTCATTACTACTAGAGGATTTTTTTCCTTACTTATTTTTTATCCTAGAGCTTCTTTGGCAAAAGCTCAGGATGCATAAACCAATATTGGTCAGAGATGTGGCCAAGCTTTTTGCAATAGTCACACTTCATCAAATCATATCCTAGACCTAGATTCTTAGGTATTTCTTGTACTGTGATGGGTAGAAGTCTCCCTTATCCATCTTTTCCAAGGCCTTCACCTTCTTGGTATCCCATGTCTTTCATCATGGATAAGCCTTTTCTTTTCGAAACTACACTTGGTTTCTGACTAGAAACTTCATTAGACTCTGAATAATTTTCGGTGATATCAATGAGTCAAGAGTTTCCTTAGCAGGTGAGGAAAAAGATCCAATGGCCTCCCTTGATGACTTAATGAGGATGAAAGGGAAGAACTATTTTTATCTTCTTGTTGAAGAGAGTGTGTGGGATTCTTTCCAATAGAAGTTATATCTTCAATGAGAGGGTTGTTTCCTCTTTTATTATTTCTCAAAAATTCAAGTTCAGATTGTAGGATTTTACTGTCACTCTCTAGTGCTTGCACCATCCTTTGCAATGCAGAGTTATCCTGCTGATATTGCTGATTGAAATCCTAGAGTTCTTTCAACCTTAGCTGATTTCATGAGTTTTTGCCCATCTTGTACCTGAAAGGAGCTAAACTTTTCTGTTACCACTTTATCTAAGATGCAGAATTGACAATATCTTTTCTAGCTCTTATACAATATGTTAATGGAAAGTATTTTACTGAATAGTTACTTTTAAACAAAATTAACAGTTAGCACCAAATGTTTTTAAGTATAAACTTGTTTATGTTATGGATTAACAAATAGACATGATGCATATAAATAATACCATAAAACAGATAAAGTTTTTTGACACAGTTCATCCCTCTTAGACTACGTCTCTAGGTCCACATTAGAAAGGTGTCTGTTGTATTCCTTAAGCCAAGAGAATAAGACTACAAAGAATCATCAGTTGAAGAGTGTTAAGGAAAAGTACTGGTGTTTGCAGAAAAGGATCATCTCTTGAAAAGGCTAACTGAATATAGATGAGGATAAATTGCACACTTAAGCTGAGAATCTGAAGCTTTAAAGACCTTGAGAAATATGGCAGCTAAATAGAGTTTGGAATATTGAATTAGATCACATTGACAACAACGTACTTCAATACTGAAGCTATGCAAGAAAGGATGAGCTCTCCTCCTTCAATGTAGCTGCAAATAAAAACTCTCCACCACGTATTTGAGACAATATTCAATGAGAGTAATCCCTCCTTCTTCCTGAAGCTGAAATAATTCACTCTCTTTCTCTCATGTCCCTCTCTCCCTTACAAAAACATCCCTTCTTTGTTTTATAAGAGGAGTGTATAAAAACATGGCAATAAAATCTCTTCATATCTTCGAAGAGGTTTTGATTTTCTATTGTTAACCATCAAATTAATGGTTCCCTATCTTAATCCCTAGCATCATGAGTGCTCTCGGGTTTCTAGTCATTAGGATAGGGGTGTTGTTTCAAATAAAATGAATAAAATCCCATTTGAAAAATTTATAATATAATTTTAGCCCCGACAGCTAACTAATCGAGCAAAGGTCGATAATTCAACATGTGATCAGTGGCTTCGACCGGCGGTTGCGGCTTGAGCCCGTCAGTCATGGCTTTATCCTGACGGCTTGGCTACACCTAGAGGTTTTGATCTCTCACAAGATGCATCCCTTGACGCGGCATATCACGCGGTCACAACAACTGGCAGTCAATAGTTACTACGTAGTAACGCTACTCACATGATTGCAAGTTTCCGACGGTTTGCTGCTTACAAACATAAAACCCTGACTGTGTGGAACTTTGACACAAGGTTCCACTGCTTGACTGGCATTTTCTGTTCTGGTTAAATTTCATCTATTCACATTTAAAAAAAAATCCTGACGCAGTGCATTTGCCACACTATTTATCGACTAGCATTGTGGGTTTTGTAATATAGTTTTACAATTTTAAAACACCGAACCTTTGTTTACAAACCTGACAATTCGACCCAAAGTTTATTACATAGGTTTTTGCACCATAGGTTTATTTATAAACCCGATACATGGTTTTCCTTTTTAGCCTAGGTGTATTTGCATTTAATACCATGTATTATATTTAATACCTTAGTGCTAGTCTTTGTTTAGACCTAGGACTTTAGATCTAGGTTAAAATTTAGTCTTTTTACCTTAGGATTTCTTTTCCCTTAAGTTTTAAAATTTGGACTTTCTAATAAAATTTTGCCTTAGCCATTTGACAATTTTTCCTACCTCAACACTTCAGATCTACAGTGTTATATGTTCTTAAGACTTAGGATATTTGTTTTCCTTAAGTCGTTACAATCATGACTTGATGTATTTTTATGTCACAAGTCAACATAATGATGACTTGCTTTCACGACAGCTTTGACTTTAGAAAAACGTCGATGCTGATGGCAAAGTCTTTGATACTAATGTAGAAGTCACGCCGAACCTTTAAACTTGAGTCTATCAATCCTTTGTACATATGACCATCTTGGTCGAAACATTTTCATCTCCACCTGTTTTATTACATAATCGATAATTACTTATTTCAAAATGACCATCTTGGTCATTTTGTAATTTTGGTACAAATTTGAGAATCCAAAATTGGATCAATGATGATATACCATGAGACAAAACAATGGATGGAATGTGTTCCAAAATTGCATTAAGTTTTAGGAACACACACTATGATAGATCAGTCCTTTGTGATCAAGACTCTTGACACCAAGGAGATGATGGGTGTTCATGAGTTAACTACATCTAATGGAAGCACATTAGACTGTGAGATCTTGCAGAAGGTGGGTGAAGGAGAGAAGATGAATTATCACAGTGCTGATATGATGGGAGGTGATCCTCTATTACATGAAGAATAATATGGGGAAGTGGCTCCACTCAAAATCACTCTTACATCTATAAGAGTGATTCCCCATTATCATGAGACTTCGACACAAAAATCAGAGATGCGTTTGCATAGTGGAAGCAGTCATAAGATGTTCCCATCTGTCATTCATATGGGAATGAGCCATGAGACATCATTATCTTTTGGTATACCACCTGATTCAGATTTGGTGAAATATTTTTGATGCATTGATGCTCCTTTCATAGATCCAAGTAGGAAGAGAGCACTAGAAGACCATACTATAGCACTGAGATTATGGATAAGGCTCAAGGAGAGGGAAAGTATTTTTCCCTTAACACCATTATCCATTCTCTCATCTCATACTGTGCTGAGAAAAATTGTTGCAAGGAGGAAGAATGACCCCATCATGGAGCAAGGAAGGCAATCCTTGAATCAGGGGACAAACTTGTTAGGAAAACCCTCTTCCATACATGATGAGAGATGGTGGTAACACATGCATACTTTGGAAAAACCAAGGTAGTTTTGGATAGATGATAGCCTTCCATGGGAGACTAACTTCCAAGAACTTCCATTTTCTTTTGAGCATGTGCATATGCAAGAAGAGAAGCAGGGAATGAATGGAAACCTTCCACCTTATAACTTTGGCATGGGAGATGTCAAGGAGGAGGAAAATGGGAGGCATGACCTTCCAACATACACCTTTGACACAGTAAATTTCAAGGAGAAGAGCAACAAAATGGTAGAAATTTCAGATGACACATTATTAGTGTTGTCATTGTTGGGGAAATTAGATCCATATTGGAAATCCCAACTGTTGGTGCAATATTCCAAGGATCTTCACACTTGCATGATTCTTGATGACTTGCTACATTATGGAAGCTATTCAATCCTAGATGGAGTCATCTATAATCATGGTAGGATATTGTCGTATAGAGCCTCCAATATCAAGGAGAAGTTACTACAAAAGGCTTATGAGGATTTATATTTCATCCACACATACTCTATGAAGCCCAACAACATCATCTTGAGGAGCTACTATTGGGAGGGCTTTGAAAAATAAATATATCAGCATTGTCAAATATGCATGAACCTTGTCGAGTTGGAGTAGCAACATGTCTCTAAGGAAGAGTTCAATCAACCCTCTCTTTCTCTCTTTCAGGAAGAGAATAGATCTATGCACCACTCCATTGATACGAGGAGGATTGTTGGTGAAGAGCATGCTCTTGTTACACATGTTTTATATTCTGATTTCATGCATTTTTATACCATGTTTTTGTAGGCCATGACTCCAAGGAGGCGCATTATATCTTGTAAGCCTCATGGCCAATATTGGGCCACAAACATTTCTGAATTTGGTCATTCCCTTGGAAGGAAAATGGAGATTTCGCAACATGATGGGTGCTTCCCAAAGGCACCAAATATATCTCACACTTTCATCTATGGTGATATGGTATGGGAAGCAAGTAAGTGGTGGGAAAACCACTTACCACATCTTTATTTGATGTAGACAGGAGATGATTTGCACTATTTCGACATGTGGGACTATGACCCACCTCCATGTGCACAAATTTTTGTTTGTATGTACATTGTTTTGATCCCCTATATGGATGATGTACTTGTACTCTTTATGGGGATGTATGGAGAAAGAAGGGAAGGCATGCATGTGCCCTGTGGGATGGCCACTCTCTATGCAATTTATGTCTCATATTTCAAGGAGGGCATTGTGAAATCCATGTTTGTTTCATATGATTTATTGTCTCCTTATGGGATGAGCTATTTTCATCTCATGAGAAATTTGGTGGAGCAAGTCATGGATGGATGGTTTGGTGAACACTTGGCTCATGAAGGACAATTAACTCATGTTGGTGTCACCAATGGAGTTGCAACACTCACCTTATCAGTTTCTTAAGGACAAGAAACATTTTGGGGGGGAGGAATGTAATATTCCTAATTGGCCCAAGCTAATGGGAATATTCAATTTTGATTTAATTTACTGTTTCATGATTAAACGTGTAAGGGAGGATTATAAAAACTCCTAAAACAAAAAATAAATCAATTCCACATGTGAACAAAGCTAAATCTGGGCTATTCTAAGTAAACACCCTTATGTGTGGAAGGGGGTTAACACATTTGACTGGGTCAACCATGACCAAATCAACAACATTGTCTAGAATGAGTGATCTTCATTAAGGCACAACGCAGTTTTAGTTGGAGGATGCTCATGTGAAAAGAGCTATTTAATTGAAATGGTTTAGGGTTTTGCAAGCTCACAAACTTATATAAGGAAGGGGAGGACAACATGAGAAGGTTTTTGATGATTATCTTATTTTTAAAGATTTTTTCTATTTAGACATTTCTTATTCTCCTTGTTGTTTAGCAGAGAATAGTGTTGTTTAGCACAATGATTTCTTGTTTAGGAATACTATCTCTTTCCTTGAGAGGCCTCTTGGGAGAGTCTTTCATTTATTTTCCACTATCAGGCTGAAGGCCAAGCTTCTTCTTCCAACTACAACGCAGATCCTATTGAGGGTTTGGTTGTCTTTGTAAGTTGTAGCAAGTTGAGGCTAGATCTACTCAGATATAGGGCATTCTAGTGCCTGTTTTCAGTGGGAAAGCCTTCTATCCCGCTGACAAGAGTGTATTGGATGATTGGAGCACATTTTTCTGATCTTGGCTTGAGGCCACCTATGTTCTAAATCCTACATCGCAGTTTATCTTCCAGTACTGTGTTATTTGCAAGTGAGAAGTTACAGGGTGTTTTGGCAGACTTTTGGAGGAGAGATCCCTAGTGTTCGAAATCTGCCCTTCACTATGGTGATCCATGGATTTCAGATGTGATCCATGTCATATTTAGATATGATCTGAATACTGTTGTATTTGCTTCAAAATTTCTAAATCATTCTGTAGATCTGCTACATAATATCTCAGATCTACTCCATGTACTTCACTTTTTGCTAAAAACCCTATGGGGGATTTGTAGAGGAGCCTATCTAGTGTATAGATCTGATATAGATCTAAATTTTTGTACAAAGATATTCTCTAGATCTGAAGTGTAATCTACTGTTGTTTCAACCAATAAAAATAATGTTGTCAAGCTTGTTAAGTCGAATATATGGTTGCAACACCTCATTTTTGAGGATTTCGTCATGTAAAGTCTTCTATTTTCTATTCTATAACTCATGGGCTTCAATATAACTCTAATTTTCTAATGTAAATGTTATTTTTGAGGCTCTATATTGGCCTCCTACTCTTACTTTGCTGAAATATGTTATTTTCTGAATAGTATTTTTTAGTATTGTTGCATGTTTCCCTTTCGAGATATTACACATTTAGTAGGGCAGTGATGACGAGCTCCATCATTAGGTATAATTGGAGGGTTAAATTGTCACCTTTTTATCCTTATTATGTCTCTCCTTCTCACATTTAATTATCTTATGGTCTTATGTTTCTAGTGTAGATGGTGATTAAGGCTTATCATACTTTGAGTGCCTAACATGAGTTAAATGCAGGATAATCAAGAAGATATTTCACTTTTGATGAATATTTTGCAATTAAAGCTTAAGTAGACAACAAGGAGATAATCTAGGGTTATTTCCTGTCGTGTAGATTAATCCATCTTGCTGACATTTTCAGACCGATCTCTAGTACAAAAGGTAACTAGCAACAAATAGCCAATTATACTAATCTCTCTCTAAGCATATAAGATTTATAAAAACACTATATGGGTGTAAGAACCTACCTCTTGTCCAACGCTTGCTTGCTTACTTGATTTTTTTGAAGTCCTTCCCGTGCACTGAAAGAACGTCCTTCGTATATCTCCAATCACAAACAAGGAAAAAGATTAAGCAGCACCTGTATAGACATTATCATAAATCATACTTATCATAATGATCAAGGAATTCATGAAATAAACCATAAATTGACAGTTTAATGAGAAAAATGAGTATATTTGTATTAACTTTAAAGATAGAAAACCTTTACAACCTGTGCCTTGATGTTGTGCAGGTCCTCCCAGGGTCCGAAGCAGGAATCTCCTTTACTTTGACAAGCATTGCACTCTTGAGCTAAGACAAATGGAGATGAGTGATTTAACCTCACAGAAAGTCTTAATCAACTAAGTCTGAATTTCAACAACATTTAACTTCAAATCTCATAAGCTTGAACTCCCTTTGAGGCTACCCAAGGCCTCTTTTTATAGTGAAAGAGAGGAGGTTTCTAGTTCCAAATATGAAGGGACAGATTCCTCCTTCAAAGGGATAAGCTCCTTACATCAAGGGGTTAGCTCCATTAAGTGAGGGATGCATGAGCCTCTTCAAAGCGTATCCATTCCCGAAAATTCCCATCCAGAAACTTCTAGAATTCATCTGGAATTCATCTTTTTATCTTTACTTTCTCGCATTTTTATGTTTTACAGGGGTCCGCACCCATTACACAAAGAACGTGAGGTATGGTTCCGCAGGCAGGCTGAGATTTAGGTGCGGGACCGCAGGGAATGCATAGAGAAAGTGCGATACCAATTCTTAGGGGATTTTAGGGATTTTCTTCTGATTTTGAAGCTTGATATGAGGAGCTGGTATATTAGACTTGTAAAAGGAGGAAGTATGAGTAATAATGAGCTCATACGGTCAGCAGAATGTCAAGGTGACAGTTTTCAGTGTAACAAATTGCCCCCTAAAGTGCAAAGTCTGTAATAGATGAAGCTATAGTCTGTCATATATGAAGAGTGCAGTACTTTATCATTTCAAAGATCATCCCGTGGACACCCCAGTCGGTACCTGTAAAAACATTCAATGCAAAATATATACATGTATATGTCATCACTGAGGTAGGCATTCCCATACTCAGATAAAAACTAACTATGAACTAACTGAAATCTTTCTGATACAGGAATGATTCTGAATACATCATAGTACAGACATATGTAGACACAGTATGGACGCAGCCATCTGTTTATCAATAGTCTACTGTATAGATGACAACAAAATTCCTCGCAGCCTGGATGGTGGAAACTAGATCCAGGGTCCTGATTTCCGCATCTCGAACTAGTACGATTCTACCCATGTGAATGAATGTGTCGAAGTCGAACATGGTAGAAACCACTTGATTACCAGTCAATGATGTGAACTGTTAACAAGTGTGAGAGAAACCACCAGTAATGTCAATGGCTCTCAAAGTACTCAGTACAAACCATGAAATGTGAATGAATGAGCTGAAGTCGAACATGTCACGGAGTCATTCGATCGAAGGTCATTGATGTAACCTGTCGTCGAAAGCGAGAATCCTGCCATTGAGGCATGCAGATTTCAAGGTACTGACGATTTCTGGATCAACTTCCTAGATAGTGTGCTGATGTCGATAGAAAGCGATCTGTCGTAGGCAAGCCCACAACACGAAATCATAGATCAAGTTTTGAAAATATATTGGCAAGGACTGACTCGGGGATGGTCAAAGATGGATGACAGATATTTTGCAGATGAATGGTTTTATTTGAACTGTTCTCTTGGACACATAACGACACTGCAGATGGCTTGGTAACAATTGACCCAAAGCTAATACCCAGAAACCGGCTGAAAATTTTCAATATGGTTTGATTAACTGTTAGGCAAAGGATTTCCCAACCCAGGTGAAAATAAGTGTCGTGTCCAAGAGTGGTCGACTGAGTTTTCGAACAATTTTAAAGTACAACAAACACGCCCATTTTTCTCTCTTTTCCCCCACCATTTCTGGCAAGTACCTCTTTATTTTTGACAAGCTTGAGGAGGATAACATCTGCTTGGTTATAAGCTCATCCTTCGGATGAGTCCAACTTAGTTTAAAATTCGAACCCTAAGAAGGAGTGGTTCGTTCCTGTTGAAGATTAAACAGGTCCTTTACTGTTAAGTTTTAACGAGTCCAGTATAGGAGAAACTCGGTGTTTTTCAGTTTTAGGGAGTCAGAAGAAAAACTTAAGAAAACTCCATGGGTGTTCTTTTTCGTAAATTTAGTCTCTCGAGCCCGAAAAAGAATAAAATAATGCGGGAGAGAACTCTATTGACCGTATTTAGTCAACGTATACCTTTTTCGTAAATAGTCCATTTCAGTCCGTAAAAGGGGTAAACTTATACTGAAGGGACGACCGTTCATTTACTTTAACGAGTTCGAATAGTCAAGTACTCGGAAATCTTTTCATATTTAGAGAGTCTGAAAAGGGCTTAAAGAGGACTCCAAGGTTTCGCTTTTTCGTAAAATTTTTGAAAGAGTCCGAAAAAGTGATAAAAGTATGCTCTTTGTTGAAAAATGATCATTTCACTTGAAAAATCCTGTTTCTGCACAAAAACTCAAAACATTACACATACCTGTTTAAGATAAATAAAAATGCTTTCAAAAATATCCCTTTTAAAGTGAAAAATAAATAAATTAACAATTCATTCATTCGAAAAAACTTATAAAAAAGACTTTTTCTATTTCATTTTTACCGTTCAGTTGCAGAGTGAAAAGTAAAAAGCTTTTGGATAAAAAAGTTCCCGTGAAGATTCTGGAAAATTCAACCGTTGGAATCGAAAATCGTCAGCCCCAGGTAATCCACGACCTCTTTATCTTGTTTTTCATCCGTTTGAAATTCATTTTTAGGCTTTAGTTTGATTTTTTAGGGCAAAAATTGGTTCAAAAATGCGCCCGCGGGGTCCGCAGGCGGGACACAGGTTACCTGCGGACCCCGATTTTTTCTGAACGGGAAAAAATCGAGGGTACCGCACCCGGCACACATCTCGCGTGCGGAGCTACGCTCTGTTTACAAAGAGCGGGTGCGGTACCCGCGCGGTCAAATTTAAAGCACGGTTTTTCTCAAATTTCTGCCAAAATTTCTCAAATGAAATCATTCTAACTTGCCTTATTTTGTGTTGCAGGATTAACAAGATGCTTATCTGGCGAGAAAGGGAGCATGAGGAAGTGGATGAAGCTGCAATACTTCATTTTCCCACACAAAGGGCATTAAAAACATGCTGCTTATACAAATTCTGGGCCATCTCTGGCATGAGGGCACAAGTGGAACTCTTAACATGGTTGGTAGACAGATGGCATGTGGAGGACCAGTGTTTCTCTATTGGTGGCCACCGGCTCGAAATTGAGCTGGAGGATATATATTTTTTGACTGGTTTGTCCAAGAGGGGCGAACATGTATCCTTGTTTGGGACTAGGCCAGGTGGCCAGACTGTCGCTAGTCTTCAACTCGAATTTTGCAATGATCAGGCAAATCCTCGGGACAAACGGATTGACATAAAACATATCATCCGTCCTGAATTGAAGGTTATAGCATTCACTGTTACCAAACTATGTGGGAGCGCCGCGCTTCATGTAGCTACTGGTTCCCAAATGCGTGTTGCAGTGGATTGTTTTCGCGGCACCATCTTCAACTGGTGCGAAGCTGTGTTGGCCAATATAAAAGGCCAACTTACCAGAGCAAAAACCGGGAAACTAAAAAACTTTGGATACGGATCCATCGTCGTTTCTTTTGCTTTGGAGAGGATTCCTCAGTTAGCTCCATAGAGTATTTCAGTTTATGCCGGTCGACCTCGAGAACCAAGAATGGTTCGCTGGTCCGCGCTGATGGCCCGTCATGCTATTGAGGGCACTGAGATTGTACGATTCCCTGCTTCAGATTTTCATTGGCTGGATCGCCAAGTTTTCATGATAGAGGATTTTCCATATGCAGGGATAGATTTCCGCGGAGATAGAGAGATGTCTCTCCCTGCAGGGGAACAGTGGGACGATTCAGGTAAAACATTTTTCAACGTTTGCTAAGTTCTAATTTTTTAATTTTTTATCGTCTTAGAAAAGTAATAACCAAAAGTTTTTCGAATTACAGACGTAGGTCCACAACGACCAGCTCATCTCCAACCTTTCGAGAGGAGACAACCAGTTGCGCCCGCACCAGCCCCAGCAGGCCAATCAGTAGAGATTTTGACTGATTTGGAACATCATCTAGAGCGCTTGACTCTAGATATACCAGAGACCAGCATAGATGACATCCCTCTCATGCTACAAAGATATGTGATTGGAGTCCCAGGACCTTTCAGGAGGTTCCTATGCAGGGTGGCCCGAGCAGTTGTTTCCTATCGAGATCATCATCAGTGATGAGATGATTGTGTAGACTCATTTTTGTACTTTTGTGTTATCATTTTTTGCCGATCATAAGGTGTTTCCAACCTATGATCGAAGACGATGTATATTTTTTGAACACACTCCTATGATATATATCACTATTTTGACGGCTATTTGTGTACATGAATGAATGTTGTTTGTTTTACTGCTTTTAATTATTGCAAATGTCTATTTATCATACTAGAAGCAATTGAATCTGCTAATGTATTTAAATGTCTTGGAATATGCTGATATTCAATGTAATCAAACTCACGTTCCAAGAGACGAACTCTCAAGAATAACCGTAATAACACCGGATTTCTAATGGTATAAACCCTGTTAAGCTGTAATACAACAAGTTCAGAATCCAACCTTACAATCAAACTCCGAATTCCAAATGATATGGACTCAGATAATAACTCAATCACCGCACTATACTCGGCAATGTTATTTGTTGTTTGACCAAGGCTTACCCCATGCATGGATACTAACTCGTCAGAGGGTGAATAGATAACCCAAGCTGCGGAATAAATGTTCCGTGTACTACGACAAGCACCATCAACAAAACCAATGTAGGTTTGAAGAGACGTCGACATCTGCAATATCAAGAGTAAAACTCAGATAAGCAGTCATAGTGACAAAAACACACTTCTAAACTAGGCACACTTTTCTAATCTAAAACACACCAGCAGTAAAGAAAATCTAAACTAACAAAAATCTCCACACCTCGTTTTAAGCGTAATATCGCTTTAGATAAAGCCCATTTCTGGGTTTATCCAAAGGGACACCGTCAAAATCTACTAACTCATAGGCCCCTTTTGCTAACTTTCGTTTCACAATGTAAGGACCATGCCACATAGGCACGAATTTTCCAGCCCCTAGCTTGTCATTAGCTTGATCATAAAGTAAAACTAGGTCTCCTTCTGAAAAATTTCGAGGGGTCACATTTCTATCATGCTGAGCTTTTATCCTTTTAACATGAGCCTCGTTTGCTATTGCAGCACTTCGTCGATTCTCATCTAATTGGGCCAAGTACAAGAAACGTTTTTCCTCTTCAGACGTAGCCGGAAGTAATTCTACGGCTAATTTTAGTGACGGTATTTCGCATTCAATCGGCAGCACAACTTCTAAACCGTAGACCAGTTGAAAAGGAGTGAAACCTGTTGATGTTTTGACTGAGGTTTGATATGCCCAAAGCGCTAAAAATAACATGGAATGCCAATTCGTCTTATGAATACCAATGATTCGTTTAATCATGGTGACTAAAACTTTATTAATGGCTTCAACCAGACCATTTTCTTGTGGATAGTATGGAGTGGAACTATCGTGGCGTAGGCCAAGTTGTTCTGTTAGTTCAGTCATCATGATGTTCCGAAAATGACTTCCATGATCTGTAATAATAGCTTGAGGAACACCAAACCTAGAAATTATATGATTGAATACGAATGTTGCAGCAGTCTTGCCGTCAGCTGAATATGTAGGCATCGCCTCGGCCCATTTCGTAAAATAATCTACTGCGAGAATAATATAGGCATGCCCCCCGGCCGAGTGAGGGTTACATGTGATAAAATCAATACCCCATTTTGCGAAAGGACCAACAGCAATTATAGGGTGAAGAGGAGCGGGTGGCGCGCGCATTTTTCGATCAAAAATTTGACAGTTGTGGCATTTCCGAACCGCATAAATGCAATCTTTAAATAATGTTGGCCAGAAATAACCCGCACGCAATATCTTTTGGGCAGTGGCATACCCAGACATATGACCGCCACATGCTCCAGAATGACAGTCATTGAGTACCTTTTCAGCTTCTTCATGAGTTAAACAACGTCGGAAAACAGAATCCTCTCCTCGTCGATAAAGAGTATCACCAATGATATTATATTGTTGGGATTGGAAGCGTATTTTCCGTCGCCGAGTTCGTGAAATTTCAGGCCGAAAAGATTGGGTTTGGAGATATACAATAATATCCCCATACCATGGATCAAGCGTACTGATAAGAAACAAAGATTCGTCCGCAATGGACTCTTCTGCCACTGTTTCAATATCAGTAGAGGGGAAATCACACATCAGTTCCGCAAAAACCAAAGATTTCTTTGCCTTGGATTTCTCAAATTCCAAGTCAAATTCCTGTAGGATAACTATCCATTTAGAATACTTGCCCCCTAGCAATTGTCTGGTCAAAATGTACATCATAGGGTTGCAATCAGAAATTACCGTGGTTTTACGTAACAATATGTAATGTCGAAAACGTTGGACAGCTTGAACAGCTGCCAAGGCCAATTTCTCCACATGTGTATATTTGATTTCAGTCGGATTCAAATTTTGACTAAGATAATAAATCACATGTTCGTTGTGAGATTCATCCTCCTGAACTAGCACCATCCCAATAGTGGAATGAGAAGCAGCGAGATATAGAAAGTAATCCTGGTTGTAGTTGGGAGGATGCAATAACGGTGCATGGGTCAACGCGTGTTTAAGTGCATTAAAAGATCGATCAGCGACCTCGTCCCAAAAGAACGGAATGTCTTGTTTCAACAACCGGGTAAAACCCTTTGCAAGCTCAGCATAGTTCGGAATAAATCTACGTAAAAAGTTTGCTTTCCCCTGCAAACTTTGGAGTTGGCGCAATGTCGAAGGAGGAGGCAATTTAACGATAGCTTCAACCTTCGAAGGATCAACACGAATGCCTGATTTTGAGACAACAAATCCCAGTAAACGACCCGATTCTACGCAGAAAACACATTTATGCGGATTCAACCTTATCCGATAATGCCGACATCTCATAAAAATTGCTCGTAAATGAGTGGGATGATCGGACCTACATAATGAATGAGCAGGTAGATCATCGAGATATGGCTGAACAATGTGCTTAATGTCATGAAATGCATAAGACATCGCCCGTTGAAAAGTTGCTCCAGCGTTCTTTAGTCCAAAAGGTAGTTTACAATAGGCAAACGTCCCCCATGGACAAATGAAAGTTGTTTTAGGTTGATCTGCAGGGAGTATGTTTATTTGATTATAGCCGGAAAAACCATCCATAAAGGAGAATAGTTCACTACCAGCACAATCGTCGATTATCTGATCGATATAGGGAGTTGGATAATTGTCTTTTGGACACGCTCGATTAATATCCCTATAATCGATACATACTCTTATTGTTCCTTGTTTTTTAGTGACAGGAACAATATTCGATACCCAATCCGTTAAGGTAATTGGATAAATGAATCCTGCTCGAAGTAATTTTTCAACTTCAGTTTTTATAGCAGCAGCTTTTCTAGGATGAATTTGACGTAATCGTTGACGAACAGGTTTTGCATCCGGGTAAGTCTTAATCTCATGAACTACGATCGATGGATCAATTCCTGGCATTTCTTCGTAAGACCAGGCAAACACGTCACGGAATTCTTGAAATAGGGCTTTATAAATCTGAATTTCTTCATCTGTACAACAAGCACCTATATGAATGTTTTCAATTATTCCTGGTTTTACTGAAATGTCAATTGGAACCGTTCTAGATATATTTTCCAAATTTAACTCAGAATCAGGATTTTGAAATGGATTCTGAGGTTCCTTGGCATATTCAACAGTAAAAATTGAAGCGAAATCATTTTCAAAATGATCTAATTCAGGTAAGAATGAAGATCGGTGATGGAGATCTTCCCATGGTAAATCATCAACAGACAAAAACTCACGAATTTGCTCATCTGTATGAACAGTTTCAGGAAATGTTGTTGCATCTGAACTAGAAATAGAAAGCGATTCCTCTTGG
Organism: Pinus albicaulis; assembly: GCA_034641835.2. Taxonomy (NCBI): domain Eukaryota; kingdom Viridiplantae; phylum Streptophyta; class Pinopsida; order Pinales; family Pinaceae; genus Pinus; species Pinus albicaulis. Next base: position 1,044,953,237 of record CM076580.1, read on the forward strand.
ATCCCATTCATTGGATCGGTTTCGGTTGAAAAGGGGTTGGAAAAAGACTGTACAGTTTGGTATGCAATTTCAAATGGACTCAAAGGCATCGCGCCATCAAATGAATCTATCTCGGATTCTGAAGGAATAATCCAAGGATCATCAAACATAACTGTGTCTGACGAAATCATATGAATAGTTGCAGTAGAAGACGATACGTTAGGAGGAGGAAAGGAAAAAGTTCCTAGAAAACCAGAATCTTTAACCAAACCTACTCCAACATCCTTATAAGGGATAGTCGTTTTACCAACATGCTGGATTGTTTCTGTAGAGGCTGGGTCTGACGAAAAATAAGTTAACTGATCTATTGTCACGATCCTTCCTTGATATGGAAATTTTATAAGTCGAAAGACCGAAGAGACAACAACAGTCATAGCATAAGACCAACTACGACCCAGTAGAAGGTTGTAATCTAGAGGGGCATCAACCACCTCCACATCTAGATTAACGATTTTCCCTTCAACCCCTATGGGTAAATCCTGCAAAATACCATAAGGTTGAAAACCTCGACCATCAAAAGCTTTTAGAATCGTCGGAGATTGGTTAAGTGTAGGAGAACCAAGAGATTTCCAACACCGAAGCGACATAATACACGTTGAAGCTCCCTCATCAATCACAGTCCGAAAAATAGGTCTGTTTTTGACTAACACTGGAATCTGGAAAGCCATTTGGTGAGGAAGACGCGGTGTACTAGTTTCTAAGTCGAAGATTATGAGGTTAGAATCCTGAACATCAACAGCTCCTATAGCAGACAATAACAATTTACGCTGTGCTGGACACGATTGCAGCACTTCCAAAGCCGACATTGCTGAAGGAGAAATAGCTAAATCTTCAACAATGTTGTAATTCTGAGCAGCTCTCGCATGTGGATTGAAAGCTGATTTATGAAGAACACCTTTAGCAGGCGGTTTGATTATCAAGTCTGGATTTTGTTTCTCGATCTGTAGTGGACCGGAAACAGGAGGAGTTGTATTTGATGCGTTGGCATTAGAAGACTCTCCTTCTTTGCCATCAACGGGATTCTTAGAACCGTAATCTTGCGATCGCGTCGCGACCCTTACATGAGACATCATCATAATAGGCTCTTCTAAAGTGGTCGAGGAAGAACCAATCATCTTACTATCTTGAATTGGAAAAGGATCCTTCAAGACAGCAGGTTGTTGCGATCCTTTAATGAGTTTCGTAACCTCCTCTCGATATGGACATTCTTTTGTGAAGTGATCTTGTTCACAAATGAAGCAAGGATAGCGAGGCTTACGTTTCTCATCATTGGATTCTTCTTTATCTATTTTTTCCTTCGAATTTTTCTTGTTTTTGTTCCTCCCCTTCTTTTTACTACCGGATTTTGATTTTGCCGTAGATGTTTCAACGACATGAATATCGGCAGAAACTTCTTGAGAGGATTCTCCTTTCGGGGAATTAGGTAAAGTTATAATTGGAGAAGAATTCTTTGAGGATTTCTTCTTACTTTTAGAACTAACTGTACCAATCATACCGTCAGCGGCATGAGACCCTGAAGGAGCAGCAGCTATTTGACCTTGTTTGGGTAAATCGTGAATTTTTTCATGTAGAGTACCTGACTGCGTATAAACGAGGTCAAGGTACTGAGCCTGAGCAATTACTTGCTCTTCAGTAACAACACCAGCCTTAGCTACATCTTCAGTGATCTTGGGTAACAATGATTTAACAAACCATTCTGCCAAAATTTGATCCGGAATATAAACTTTCACCAAACGTCGTCTACGTCGCCATTCATGAATGTGATCAGAAATATACGTGGACGTAGATTGTTTTAGTGAAGTTAATAATTCTGTGCCATTGTCGTATCTGACAGGCAACTGGAAATGAGTTAAGAAAGATGTTGCTAACTGACTGAAATTATGAAACGAGCCTCGTGGCAACTCAATGTACCATTTGGCTGCAAGACCTATGAGTGTCCTCTGGAAAAGACGTAAGTGAATCGAATCATCAATAATCGAATTAGATGCACACCAAAGGTGATAAGTCATCACATGATTTGATGGATCCTCTCCTGTCTTACCTTCAAATTTCGGTATATCACTGGGCAACTTATGAGGCATTGACGGCCAGTTCTGATAATAGAAAATAGGATCATTTGTAAGGCGCGTCAAATCAGGTAAGTCTAAAGTTGCGATGAACGGTAACTGACGGTTAGGGTCACGAAAACCTTGAGAAGCCAAAGCAGATCCAGGAGGTGGATACCCAGGATAACTAGGAATCGGATTAGCATTGGGTATTGTATAACCTCCTGGATAACCAGATGAATAGGACCACCGAGGTTGTCGATAAGTGTTAGCCATCAATATTTTTTTTGCATGTTAGTGATGACTATATCTTCACCGAGTTTTCGAGAAAACGATTTCCTTATGTCAATATGTCATCCAGAAAACCCTCCCCCAAAACTTTTTCATCTTTTCTACTTATTCATACTCCACCCCCCGGGCAAGATCAAAAAAACTTCATATCCATATCACATATCCTCGCTTTCAAAATCAAACTTTATTAACCTGCCCATCAGCCTTAAAAGGCAAATCCACATCTGTTTCAGAAGCCTACCCTATGTTAGGAAGTGGCGTTTAGGACATTTCGCCTTTGGCAATCATCAAAAAGCCAAAAAAGCCCCCATCTGCAGCAGACCTACCATGACTGATTCCTTAATTTGCAAATGAAGTTGACAAACAGCCTTAAGTCACGCCACTCATATTCCCTAGGTCTCAGCACTGCATGAAGCCCATTCTCAAGCTGACTAGTAGGTTTTTCACTGTGTTCTATGGTTCTTCAAAGACAGGAAATATGTTTCATCTCATGGAGTAAATGTTTGAGTTTACAGTTAGAGGAACAGCTGCTTCTAAGTGTATTATGAGCCTGAGATGAAGCTGCAAAACAAAGGTCACTCATCAGGACCTTACAGATCTTTCCAGCATGAAAATCACAGTAAGAAAGGTTGCCACTGTCTCAGCAAATGGTAAATTGTCAAGGCCCAGAACCTCCTTCATTACAAGCAGAGGGTTAGGGCGCCTCCTTCATACATAAGCAGAGGGCGCAGGCCAGTGTTTGACTCAGAAGTTTGCAGAAGTCCAGGTTTGCCCTTAATGAAATAATGAAACAATGAAACAATATCTTCAGGTTTCATAAATGTAATTGCTGACCATAACAAGATTATAGTGGAAATATGATAAGCTCAAAGGAAAGGGGAAAATATTGAACATATTGTATGCTATCAATGCCAAAGCGAGCAGTTGACTTAAAAATGGGATAAAGACCTTTCATGATAACCTATACAGAAATCAAAGGAAATATTTCTGAGCAAACAAAGAAGTCTAGGGTGAAAGGATGCAACCTAAAAAGTGTATTTACAGTCCAGAGAAAAACTTGTGAAACACTCAGAAGCAGCAATTTATCACTAGGGAAGTAAACAGTGACCAAGGTTGAGTCATAAAATGCATGATGACAGGTATGCAATGCTATGAATAGACAAAGAGACAATTTTAAGCATAGGTGTGCCACTGATATCAAAAAGAAGATTTTCTCCTTAAGGAAAGGGTCAAGCAACAAGACAATACCATATGTCAAAAGTTCAAAAGAGGCGCCTTTCAAGAAGGGGTGTTTACAACTTTTCAAATATTTTTGGTGCATTATGAAATAGTCCTTCTTTGCTAAAACAATCACCAAGAGAGGGAGGCAGTAAACATATGTCCAGTCATGAAATGGTGCTATTGACCAAAAGGGTTTTAATACACTGATCAGAACAAAATAAAGACTGTGTGCCCAAGGGCCCTGTTTTCATATTTTACAAGTCTGTTTTTCTGATGGAGAAGGCGAGTGGTATTCAATTTTATAAGTAAGCAGAGGAAGTTGGTTATGATGAATCACCCCTGTTCATATGTTTTAAAAACAAACACACTTGTTATCATTTCAAAAGGCAGATTTAGCACAAGGATATAATATCAAATAAACAAAGACAGGGAAGTGACACAGTGAGTTGTCAAGCAGAGGATCCTGTTATAAAAAGAAACAGCTAGTAGAATGGCACTTACAGTCCAGAAGGAAACTTGTAAATCACCTAAGGACCGAAATTGTCAAACTAATTGCAAAGGCACCGGTGGTCTCCTGTATGTAACTTCGTGAGTAGGCAAAGCAAAGTTGAAGGATTATCACTGTTTAAAAGGATCAACTTGATGCAAACACATTTTTGTATCATTTAAAGAATTGCCACTGTTTTACCGAAAAGCTTCATTATGCTCAAAAATAGCCACAGGGTATTTATTTTTTGAATATAACCGTTGAGGGAGTATCAAAAGAATGAAATAGAGGAGTAGTAAGTCTTTTGTGAAATCAAAAAAACAAATTGCCGCAGCTCCCAAGCATCACGACGTGTTTTCAAGCAAATTGAGGTTTTTCTGCACTGTTTTAGGGCGGCGCGACGGGCCTGGAAAGTGGCGCGACGTGCCTGGGCGTCATTTTGTGAAGGCTTTTAACGTCGGCGCGACGTGCCTGTAGGCGGGCGCGACGTGCCTGTAGGTGCCCGCCCGACCACACGACAGTTCCACCCGACACCTTCCTCCGGCGCGACGGGTTTTCTCCAGAGTTTGCCGCGCCCATTTTTCAAGCTGTCCAGGGTCTCTTGCACCCTCTCAAGCGAGCATCCACCAATTTCAAGGTATTTTTATGAGCTCCCATCGTATGCAAGGTGTTGATAGGTGATAAAACTGTTTGAAAATCCCGTACCTTGCTAGTTTGCTAAAAAAACAAACACAGTCTCCTACACAGTGAGATGAGATAATTTAAAGAGGGCCGAGGTTGTTAATGAGAGTTTAAACCTTGAAGGCAAGGTTATAGAATGTATTGGTGCACATCTCACAAATCACAAGCCAAGAGTATATGGTCTGAATTACTGTTACACTGTTTCTTTCACCCAAGCTAAGTCTGTTTTCCCCTGCACTGTATTACATCATTGTGGAAAATTGTTGACAGAGAGTTTTCTATGGGTGAATGTTACATTGAGGGGCAGATTTAATTAATGTCTTTCTAGCTCTGGAGGCAGAAGTGTAAAAGCAGTTTTTGTTCTCTTAACACTTCACAAAGAAAGGAGCCTTTTTCTGAAGAACAGTTTGTTAGTGTTTGAAATTTGATATTAAAGCAGAAGTACAGGTTGAAGACTTATTGACAGAAAACTTCCAAAGATGACATCATAGTAAAAGACAGAGATTGTTGATGGCTATATTTTGACATTAAGGGCAGAAGTACCAAAGTGGTGTTGATTTTCTCAAAACTTCACAAGTAAAAATGGCCATTGTCTAAAGGGCAGGGTGCTTGGTGTTTTGCATTTGATATTAAAACAGGGGTATAGATGTGTTGGTGAACCTTTTAAACTCACAAAACAGAGAGTTTGTTTCCTGAAACCACTGTTGCATTTACTTTTTCACCTAAACTAAGTCTGCTTGTTCATTACACTACCTTGTCATTCTGAAAATTGTTGGACAGAGTTTTCTGAAGGTGAAACAGGGTATTTTGTTGATAATTGGGCATTTGATTGATGATTGGGCATTTATTGATGATCAAATAAACATCAAGGGCATAGTTATAAAGACAGTGATTGACTTCTTAAAAAATCACAAGTGAAAGGTTTTTCTCTTAAACACAGTGGGCTATTTTTTCACCTAACCACAAGGTCTCTTTCTTTTCCCACTGTGTGGTCTCCACAGAAGTCTGCTGACAGGAGCCTGTTTCAAGGTAAATGACCTAAAAGAGCAGGGTTATAATTTTTGAAGGTTGGTTTCAAAGACAAAAATACAAGTGCAAGTAGGCCTCTAAGCAAAATCACAAGAGGGGATTTGTTCAAGACTGTGCACAAAGAACCTACAAAGCAGCTCTTACATATAGTGCCATTGTTAAGAAGGATACATAGCTGAAGTGCATCCAAATTTGAAGAATTGTTGTTAATAAGTGTTGAGGGGGGCTTATTCAAGGAAGCATTGTTACATTTCATCCAAACCACAGTGTCCATATCTGTCCAAGCAGTTTGGTGGCCTGTCTCATATCCAGCAGAGCATTCCTCATACAGTGAAGGCAGTTTACCTCTTCCAAGGTTTATTTCAAAGACAGAATTCCTCCAAAACGAGATCACAAAGGCGGACAACATAAGAGATATGAGCCTATCTTCGTAGAAGACATTAATGCTCATCCCTCAGTACTTTTCAATTTCCATGAGGTAGGCTGTCTTGATTTCTGTCAGAGGATAGAGGAAGTCAAGAGTTTCTCGCCACTCACACATTTGTGCGCTTTGAGATTCAAAGACAAACACTTCCAGTTAGCAGGTCTTGACTTCAAAATCTCTCCAAGGTATGTATCCAAAGCTACCAAGATCCCATATCATGGTGAAAAGTGGTTTAAACACGCGCATCTTGATCTGGAGGATTATAAACCTTTCATCAAGTCGGAACATAGAGAGACCATCACTGCTATTTTTCCTTTCTCCTATCTTCTTGACAGTTATGCTCCACTGATGAAGGCCATAATGAGATATTTCACTTGTGAAGGGAGGTTTAGCCAAGTATTTGCCTATCATGTTCGCTTGTTGATGCATTTTACCAGAAGAAGACAATTAAACCTTCCATATTTTTTGTCCAAGAGCATAGAAAAAATGGCAGCTACTGTCCAAAAGAAAGCTCCACCTCAGCAAATCCCTTCTCTCTTTCACCATTCCTTGATCAAGATCATTTTCTTACACCAGCTGGAGAAGAAAGGAGTTTCATGGGATTTATTCATTAGCCATGCCGATTTCTCCACTGTCCCTCCTGTTCATGTGTCTCCTACTCAGACTGTCCATCGCCCAGTGCCTTTATCCAGTAGGCCTACCCCTAAAAAACTCAAGATGACCACTGGGCAGCCAAGTAAACAAGGAGAAGAAGAGGGCAGTGAGGCACAGGGAGAAAATGAGGTTGATGAGCAGCAGCAGCCAGATTTTGAGGGACATCAGCAGTTGGATATCATTGGACAACAGTTAGAGGTTGATGAACATCATCAAATTCAGGAAGAGGAACAGCAGCAGACAGAGGTTGAAGAGCAGCAGGTTGAGCAAGCAATTGAAACATCTTTTGAACCACAAGCTGGACAGGATGTTGAGGAAGGACAGCAAGCTGAAGCTGCCTCCTTGATGGTGACCAAAATTGTCCCTAAGAAGAGGAAATTGCCCAAAAAGACAACTCCTAGCTTGCCAAGGAGAAAGAGCACTAGATTGGCCTTCAAAGGCAAGAGTACAGTTGGAGGAAGCGCCAAACATGGAGGTAAATCAACTGTCATCCCTATCCCAAGCGATGACAGTGACAATGAGGCACGCATCCTTGAAAACCTCCTCATTCACAAAGAAGGGCAAATTGAGGTGTTACAGGAAGATCTCCAAAGGGCAAGGAATTTCAATCATTTCTTGGAGGTTGAGAACAAACAAATGAAGTTTCATGCAGCCATTCATAAGGCAAGGGCCATCAAGTACAAAAAGGAGGCAGAAAGGGCGCAAGTAAGAATTGAAGAGCTTATTGGCGAATTTGATGGTGAAGAGGAGGAGGACCAGCCTAAGCAAAAGAGGCCTAGAACCATTGGGCTTAGGAGAGCCTTGGAGAAACAAAAGGCTGAAGAACAAGCTCAATTCGAAGCTTTTCCTCTCACTACCCTCCTTGAGCGAGAAATTGAGGAAAACAAGGAAGCTTGGCTTGAGAGGGCTAACCAGCAGTTGGAGACAAAGCTTGAGAAGGCAAACAGGGATCTTGAGCTACAAAGGAAGAGAACTCTTCACTTTCAGAAGCTAAACCAATTCGCTAGGCGCAAATTGAAGGTGGCACAAGAAAAATTGAAGAAATTGAAGGAGAGGCGCCTAGCACGGAAAGAGGCAAAAAGCATATCAGCCCTCGATATTTTAGCTTCAGCTTTGGAACATGTCTCTATGGACCCTTGAGGGTCATACATGCCAATTTTGGGCCTGTTTCGAAAACTTTTTGTTTTTTGGCATTTTTGGGGTTTTCGCCAAAAACTCATAAATGCGCCATTTCAGTTTGAAGAGTCGTCAAGGGAGAAGGGTGATACCAATGGATTCCATAATTTCATGAGCAGCTCTCCAGCGATTTTCAGGGCATTTGAAGATCATTCGCCCCTCCAAATTGGCGAAAAACAGCCTCATTTTGCACATTCTGCCCGCCATATCAGCAGCCTGCTATTTTCTGGGTTTTTGCGCACAGGTACAGTTTTGAAAGACTTTCAGAGATCAGATTGAGATGATTCCACTTGCATTGGAAAGCAGACACAGAGAGCTTTCCAACAAGCCATCATGAGCCTCATTTCGACATCGGGAAGGCTTCCATTTGCATCCATCAAGTCAGGGGATATTTTTCAGGCATAAATATGAAGTATTTTTGCAATTTTTGAACTCCAAAAATCTGCTTTTCCCAAATGTGCGTTAGGCTATTTTTATCATGGGAAAATCATGTAAAGTCAATATAATTTCCGTTTTTAGCAGTTTTTTAGATATTTTATTAGATATTTTGTGCCTTGGGCTTTGCAAAGCCTCAAGGACAAGTTGAGATATTTTGACTTGGCCAATGGGATAGCTAGTTGCTCCATGAGGTTTTCCTCCTTCTAGCCTATTTATCCCATGGTTCTCATTGTAAATCAGAGGCTGAACTTGAGAGGAGAATTAATGCATTGGTCATATGAGCTTTGAAGAATACACTTGAGTTATGATTTTTGGACTGCCTCTTGGATGCTTTTGAGGAATGTTGAAGGCTTGTTGATGGATTCCTTGACATGGTAGAATGGTATAGTGCTTCTTAATGTGTTTTGTCTTCTAGTTTTCACTCATATTTCCTTTTTCTTGCTGCTATAGATCAGTAAAGATTGGTTTTGAGACATGCCCATAGAGGCACCTCAAAATCCCTGAATCTTCATAGCTTGATGTTTTCTTCTCCCTTAGTTATGCTAAAGAATTCTTAGCTGCTCTTTAGTAACCTAAGGTGTTGTTGCTAAGTTTTATTCATCAGTTCCATGTATGTTGAGTAGGATGTATGGTTTGCCCTATCTACCTATCAGCTTCCCATAGTTCTGTCTATAAAACTTTCTCTTTGACTGATTTGTTGATCATTTTGTTGAACCAAGGAGGCCTAGTCCCGATCTAGCCCTTTGCCTAAAACTATGAAAACTTATTTGTCCAAGTGCCCAATGACTTAGAGACTATGTTTAGGCGTTCCGGCATAGTTTATGAGTTGTTAGTTTGTCTTATGTGTTTTCCCCAAAGTCTGATAGCCTTTTCCCGAAGTTAGAGGGTCTTATACCTCTATGTATGGCTGGAATGTTTGATTTCTATGTATTGATTAGCTTATAGTTATTCCTAGCATGATTAATGGTTTTCTATTACATGTTTATGTCTGCTATAAACTAGTTTGCACTTGAAATCCCTTGTCTTTCACCAACTTATTGTTCATTTAATCCATTTTGCCCAGAGATCCCCTCTACTATGAATCAAATCGGCCCTACAGCAGCTTTACATCATCGCCTCATTAGCTTCCTTGATATTTTTGACCCCATAGCCCAATTTATCTACATCTTGTCATCCAGTTTATGTATTTGATCAGTTTCATCCCTCACAAACTTAAAAACTAAAAAAACCAAAAACACACTTCATAACTAGCCTAATATCAAAACATCGCAAGTAAACACACCGACATCCTTTGCACTTATAGAGAGAGCCCTCTCTGAGTCCAGGAAGGCCAGGTCCTCGGGCTCCAAAGCTTGGTTTGATGTTACATCGTCATTTGGCTAGCCAATCGGCCAAATCACGGGACCCTAACAACAAGTATAAACTGTGGTATGGTTGATAGCTTGGACTCGAACATAGGGACCGAATTGCGGCCGTCCTCGTGTTTCCGTTGATAAGTAAATTGAGGTTGACTTGTAACAACTCGTACTTGTACCCGCTTGTCCTCACAGCATCCGCTCGAACTCGTAGTCCGAACCGAGGGTCCTTCCGACCGAGGTGCCGCAGACTTGAGGGATTTGCACAGATACAAGGATAGCGAACTCGTGGCTACAAACACTCCGTAAAATGTGTGTAACAAAGTTGAACGTATGCGCGGTAGCCATGTTAGCCTTGGGAGTCCGAGGTGTACTAGGCCCACCGCCGAACTCGAACTAAGTGCAGAGTTTGAATAGCTAGCCGAACAAAGGCCGAGTTGAACCGTAAACCAATGGTCGACTGTAGTTGATAAGGTAACTGCACATTAGGCTGCAAAGGCTGTTGATATTGGGATGGATCCCACACCATCATTCCTGGGTACTGTCCCGTAGAAGGTTGAACGTAAGGACCAAAACCTGGTTGAACGTAGGGTTGATAATAAGGTAAAGTTCCGGCTCCTTGAACAGATGGTTGACCAGAAGGCTGTTGGTAACCTTGCATTGGGTACTGCCCTTGAGGTTGATAACCTTGAGGCACGTACTGAAGTTGGGGTTGTTGAGGACCCCGAGGAGCATATTGAGTTTGGGGTTGACCTTGAGGAATGTACTGTCCTTGAGGTTGATAACCTTGAGGTATGTACTGTCCCTGGGGTTGCCCCCAAAATAATATGGATCCACAGTTTGTCCTGGGAAAAAGCTACCTTGAGGTTGTGCCCCGGGTGGTAACTGACTACCTTGAGGTTTCCCCCCAGGCGGTAATTGACTACCCTGAGGTTGCCCCCCAGGCGGTAACTGAGTTCCCTGAGGTTGACCCCCAGAAGGAAACTGACTGCCTTGAGCTTGAGGATTAGGAATGTTACCAGACATCATATAAACTTGCTCTGCATTCGACGTTTCAATTTTAAGTTCACCAAGACCAGATGATAACACATTTTCGATAGGTTGAGGAGTTGCTCCTGAGAAAGTACCAGACAAAGACTGATATCCCGCAGGAACAGAAGGACCACCATGTAAAAAAGATTCAAGCGTTTGCGAAAACATGGATGACTCTCCAGCCATAATAGATGACGGATAATAACCTCTGGGTGTAGGATGAAATGGAACTCGAGGTGGATAAAAAGCAAGGCCCGGATTCTCTAAAAAATCAGTTAAAGAAAGATACCAGGGATTAGTTCGAATAGGGCTGTAGAAAATAGATTCACGCTCCCTAAGATTTAACGATTGAGGGGAGTTGGGAAGAGATATGTCTTCGTCTGGATTAGTAATTTCTTCTATAGAAATTAGTCCAGAAGGAAGATTTTCAGTAATGATATTTCTAACCCTTGGTGAACCTAGATCGCTAGAAGTTGGTGAGATAAATCCTGAAGATGTTTCTAATACAGAAGATTCAGTTTCAGGCTCAGAGATTTCAGGTTCGTCAGATAATTCTCCTGTAGGAGAAATATTTTCAGTGACTTCAGAAACTGAAATCGGTTCTTGAATATATTCTGTTGTAGGAATTTGATGATCAGGATGTATCACAATAGCAGAGCTTTCAGCTTCTGTTGATCTAAGTCTACGGCTACTGTGTGGTACCAGAGCTCGAAGCCCTTCAAGATGACCCGGTGTAAATTCAGGGGGTTTCCCTTGTATTCTCCGGGATTGTCTCGGCAATTCCGCCACGATGAAAAATTATCTAATCACACGCAAACAAAGAAAAATTTCAATGAAAATACCTAAAGTCTCTAAGAAACAAACAATTGAATCACACGCTTAAAAAATCTAAGAGTTCAAACCACACACAAACAAGTAACTTTCCGTACTAAAATCACTAGTTGGTGATGAAATCCAACTTAGTAGAGTTTTAACACGAAAAGGGCGGTTGGAACAGTTACCCCGACAACCTGCTTAATGAAACAGACTGGCACAAGATTCTTCACATAACCATCTCGAGTGAAGAGAACCCCCCAGAGAGTCCAAGTGAGTCTAGTCGACGTCTGTTCCAGGTACAGTGGGATCTTCCCTCCACCGTCACCTTAAGAAAGAATCCTAAAGATTATGGCCTCTAAGGTTACCAACTGAAACACATATACCTGGGGGAACAGTCTACGATCCGACACACACGCAAGGGCAGAGTAACAAAGCTCAATCCCCTTGAAGGCTCCTTGAACAGAATCCAAGGTTTACCTACAAGTGACCCCTGGCTCCTCGACAATGGTCTATCCGAGGTTTACCATTTTTAATACGTGTATATCTTCTATCGTTCCCAATGAGGAAGGATTGATTACCCCACTGGTTCAGATATGATCTCGTGCTTAACTCCTTTAAGAGGAGCTTCCCAGAGCATACATACAACAACTGGAATTCTTCCTACCGCAAGATAAATCTACTTGTTTGTTTTATCTATCTTGGAGAGTTAATTACTCCCTACTCCAAGATACTAGCCTAAGCTATGTTGGTGATGAGAGCCCTAGAAATAAAAAGATTACTAGATGAATTTTATTTAAGCGTTACTTTTAAGAGCTGTTTCTTAAGTCAACGGGTGCGGAAATGAAACTTTGTATGATGTGAAGACCCGACTTCCAAAAAACACTAAAATGCACCTATGATGATATTCAATTCTTTCTTCTTTCAATGAACTTTCTATCTAAAGAAGAGTTAGAGAATGCAACCTTTAAATTTCTTCTTCAAACACGAAAACTAATTGAAAGAAACTATTTTGTCTTTTCAATAAACTATCAAAGCTCATAAGAAAAACTCTTTTCTTTTCCAAACAAGAAGCTACAAAACAATTCTCTTTCGAAAGAAATCTACAAAAATTAAAACTATTCAAAACTACAAAAACTAATTTTGAGAACTAATCTAAATTGAGTAGAAGCTTTTTAGAGTTTTTTTTTATGAATGTTTCTCTTAGTTGTTCAGCAAACTAAGAATCTATTCGTTCAGATAACAAACAGATCAAAAAACACTCAAAATATGTTTTTTCAAAACACTCAAAGAATAAATGAAATTCAAAACTTTGAAGCAAGTTCTTTCGAAGATTTGCAAAGAAATCAAAAGGCTTAATTTCTCAATCTAGGATGTTTTCACAATGAGGTCGGATTCAAGAGACAAAAAGAGATCTATGTGATCTGAGATACTGCAAATTGTCAAAAAATTTGAATCACTACAAAGACCAAGCAGGAAAAATAATCCAATCGGCAAAATCTCCTAGAAAATCATTCAAAACACTAACACTGTTGGAATTCTTACACAATGAATTCTTGATAGACACAATAACCAGTCTGGGCAGAAACCAAAGATCTAAAAATTAACCAGAAAAAGAAACCTAGAAATTTTCTAAAATTTTTACAGGGTCCGCATGTAAGCAGTGTTGACAGGTGCGGTCCCGCACTGTATTCTATAAAGAATGTGCGAAACTGCCCGCACTGTCACAGTTATGCAGAGTGCGGTCCTAGCAAAAATTATAGAAAAACTCAAAAACACTTCTAAATTTTCAAAAACAGAAAAAATTTAAAGTACCCAGACAGATGTGAATCAATCAAAAACCAGAAAAAAAAATGTTTTCTCAAGTCAAAAATCAAAGAGAACCAAGAACAAACAAGTTCTTCCCCAGCGGAGTCGCCATTTTGTTGTGTAGATTAATCCGTCTTGCGGACAAGACCGATCTCTCTAGTACAAAAGGTAACTAGCAACAAACAGCCAATTATACTAATCTCTCTCTAAGCATATAAGATTTATAGAAACACTATACGGGTGTAAGGCCTACCTTATGTCCAACGCTTGCTTGATTTTGTTGAAGTCCTTCCCGTGCACTGAAAGAACGTTCCTCGTATATCTGCAATCACAAACAAGCAAAAAGATTAAGCAGCACCTGTATAGACATTATCATAAATCATACTTATCATAATGATCAAGGAATTCATGAAATAAACCATAAATTGACAGTTTAATGAGAGAAATGAGTATATTTGTATTAACTTTAAAGATAGAAAACCTTTACAACCTGTGCCTTGATGTTGTGTAGGTCCTCCCAGGGTCCGAAGCAGGAATCTCCTTTACTTTGACAAGCATTGCACTCTTGAGCTAAGACAAATGGAGATGAGTGATTTAACCTCACAGAAAGTCTTAGTTACTTAAGTCTAAATCTCAACAACATTTAACTTCAAATCTCATAAGCTTGAACTCCCTTTGAGGCTACCCAACGCCTCTTTTTATAGTGAAAGAGAGGAGGTTTCTAGTTCCAAATATGAAGGGATAGATTCCTCCTTCAAAGGGATAAGCTCCTTACATCAAGGGGTTAGCTCCATTAAGTGAGGGATGCATGAACCTCTTCAAAGCGTATCCATTCCCGAAAATTCCCATCCAGAAACTTCTAGAATTCATCCGGAATTCATCTTTTTATCTTTACTTTCTCACCTTTTTATGTTTTACAGGGGTCCGCACCCCTCCTTAACTCCAAAACGAAGCCAATTGATCCTCTAGATTCCATCCAACAACTCAAAATCAAAGGGAGCCAAGTAAGTGGGAGATAAAGTTCACCAAAGGTCCACTTCTCTTATAGTCAAAGTGGACACATCACCTACTTTTTATGGAGTTTTTGGTAGCTACCCTCTAGGTTAAATAGGGTTGAGGAAGAGATCATTAGGATTGGAGCTTTGAAGGAAGCTAATGGACTCTTAGCTCTTGTAATAAGTTTTCGAGACTTTTTTTATTATGTAATGAGACTATTTTCTACAATAAGACGAGTATTCAGATTGTACTTCACTATGTTAGTTTCATAGGGCTAGGCTTGTGGGTTATGGCCCAATGCATTGGCATTAGTCTTTCTTGTGTATTCATGCTTATTTTTGTGTCATTGTAGCTAGTTTTCATTATGATTTTTTAGCTAGTTTTCTTACATTTCAATTCATCGTTTTTAGTTTTCTTCCATTTGTCTTTTGTTGTAGTTAAGCTTGCATAGATTTTGGTTGAATAACTGATAAAATCAGAAAGTTGACAAGAATCCCTCTATCATCTCTTTTATTGGAGCTTGAGGAGGGAATACCTTACCCACAAGCCAAATTTTCTCTTTAGTTGATGATTTCTTGGAAAGAATAGTTAGTTTGATGTAGAGTCACAAAAAGTGTAAAATATTGAGTTGGATTTTTGTTTGATGGCTAAAGTAGGTTTGCTTTCCAAATTAAACTTACATTTTATGTTTCCTTCGTCATGAATTTGCCAATTTTTTTTGCATTAAATGGTAGCTTTCTTGCAGGTTCAAGTAGCACAACGAAGGAGGACTTCATCAACACCCTTAGCTTTATTTCTCTCCCATCATCAACCTTCTTTCCATGAAATCTACATCAACCCTGTTTTTAATATTTTTCATCTTCACACCATGAGCAACCATAGAAGTGCAAGATTGTCTTCTCAAGTAGTTATGAGCCTATCAAAGGGGTTTTCCACCCTCAGTTCATTCAAACACACCTTCATTCCACCTCCACTATGCTTTTCTCCACCATTTTTGGCCTCGGATTTCCCTAAGACTGTTTCTTGTATCAACTTAGGACTTTCCGATAACACTATAGGAAACCTATAGCAGCACCTGAAACAACACAAGTGGACCTATTTTTAAGCCCATAAACCATCATTGACCTCATCCAAACATGCCAAAACCACCTAGACACCTTTAGCCCTGCACCCATGAGTTCAAGCCCTTCATGAACCACCTTAGCACTTTTTGCTCCTTGCTGCAAAACAATGTATTTACGAGCATAATTAGGTTATGATTAGATGCATGAGTAAAAGCATGATAGTTAGGACATGAAGTAGAAAAGGTGTGTTTAGCCATTTTGCCTAGCAATGTGTGATTAGATTAGTCTTCTTTCTACAATTTCAATTCAACAATTTACTTCATGAAAGATGCGTAGTTTGCTTCCATTTCATGCCATAGCTTAATTTCTATATTTTTTTTGTTGTAGAGAAGTTAGATGCAATTTCTTGTTGTATAATATCTCTTTGATTGTTGATAGAGTAATGGATTTGAATTATTTTTAGCCCTAGGTCTAAATTCAGAAGTGTGAGAGACTTCATTTAGAAACCCTAGAAATAACACCCTTTCGTAGGAATTAGAAGAGGATGACATGAATAGAATGCATGTAATGTGTATATATCACTGTAACCTCCAATTTTTTATGAACCCTAGGTTGATAAAGTAAAGTAGAGTAGCCTCTCGGAGTTGCAACATCCTTCGTGCAATACCAGGGCTCACCACATGGCAGAAGACTACTCCATAGACACCCCAAGAAAATGGATTTGTAGAAAGAATGAAAAAGATTTTGATTGAAAAGGAAAGAAGCATGATTAATGGTACTGGGTTAGGACAAGAATTATGGGCAGACGAAGTGAAGACTGCATGCTACCTGGTTAATAGATCACCTTCATCAGGGTTGGAGGATAAGACTGCACATGAGGTATGGTTGGTAAGAATCCCTCTCTTTCACATCTAAGATTATTTGGATTTGATGCATATGTACATGTTACAAAGGATAAAATAACCAATTGGGATAGTAAATATGAAAGACACATTTTTATTGGGTATAAGCATGGTTTAAAAGGATAGAAGTTTTGGAACCCAAAAAAAAGGAAGGTGTCTACAACCGAGATGAGGTCTTTAGAGAGGTGAAATATTTTTTTTAACATGAATTCATACCAAAGTAACCTAAGAAGAAAAATTTTGAGCTAAAGGAGGAAGAATCAAACTCTACATCAGAACAAGATTTAGAAGAGGAAGAGCCACAAACTCCAGTTGTGAGAAGACATGTTCGAGAAAGAAGGCAACCAGAATGTGTAGTCCATCTTATTTCTGTTCAAATTGTCTTTATCTATCACTGAAAATGATCGCAAAATTGTCAGGGAAGCAGTATATTCAGAGGATGGAAAACTATGTAAGAAGGCCATGGTTGATGAAATGGCATCCTTGCAAAAAACTGAGGCTTGAGATCTAGCGGAGTTTCCAGCTGGAAGGAAACCCATTGGGAGAAAATGGGTGTTTAATAAGGAGATGAATGAATAAGGAAATGTAGAGAAATACAAAGCTCAGTTGGTAGCAAAATTTTATTCCCAGAAGCGAGGAATTGATTTTGGTGATATTTTTTCTAATGTTTCCAAGGTAACTTCTATTATATTTCTTTTATTAGTTGTTGCTGCATTTGATTTTGAGGTAGAAAAAATGGATGTGAAGACAACATTTCTTCAGGTGGATCCGGACGAGGACATATACATGAAGCAACCTGAAGGCTTTGTGGTGAAGTGAAATAAAGAACTGGTATGCAGGTTAAAAAAGTCTCTGTATGGGTTAACAAAATAACCACGGATGTAGTATCAATAATTTGATACATATATATGGGTACTTGGCATCACCAGAATCAAATAGAATCACTGTATTTATTTTAGATTAATTGGTTACCATGTTATTTATTTTCTCTTGTATGTGGATGATATGTTGCTGCTTGGAAATGACAGAAATTATACAAGATTTGAACACCTAATTTTTCTTCAAATTTTAAATGAAGGATATTGGTGTTGCAAACTATATCCTCGAGAAAGAAATTAAATGATATCAAACAAAGTAGAAGCTATGGTTAAACCAGAGGAAGTATGTCGAGAAAATATTTCACAGGTTCAATATGCAAGATAGTAAATCGAAGAAGGTTCCTATTCATGTAGGTGTAAATTTATATGTTGAACAACGTCACAAGCCAAAATAAGAAGAAGAGGACATGACCCTTGTTCCATATGCAAGTGTAGTGGGTAGCCTCATGTATGCAATGATCTGTACTAAACCAGACATTTCACATGTAATGGGAGTATTGAGTACGTTCATGTCAAAACTAGGGAAGGAGAATTAGACAACAATGAAGCGGGTTTTTAGATATTTGTGTGGCATTAGTGATTATGGTTCGTGCTACCAAGGAAGAGCATGATTGGACAGATTTTTTTACATCCATGGATTTTTTTGATGCAGACTAGGATGGAGATCTCAATCAACGAAGATCTATAATTGGGTATGTGTTTAGCCTATTTGAAGGTGAAATTATTTGGATGAGTAAAAGACAGTTTGTAGTGTCTCTTTCAACTACAAAGGAAGAATACATGGCATCAACTAATGCAAGAAAGTAAGAATTTTTCTTGCAGATATTGTGTTCAACTATGGAGTTGGTGTAGCGAGCTATAAGGATATACTGTGATAGCCAAAGTGAAATTTTATTGGCTAAATACCCTGCTTATTATTGAAATACAAAGCACATTGATGTTCAATATCACTCTGTGAGAGATATGGTTGACGATAAGAAAGTGTTTTTGGTAAAGGTGGAAACTTTGAATAATGTTGTAGATGCATTGATGGAGTATGTGAGCACTGAGAAGTTATATTGGTGTAGAGAGAAAATGGGTGTTTCAGGGCTGGAAAAATGAATAAGATCTCATGTGGCCCCTTGTGGAAAGAAAACAACAAGTGGGAGAATGTTGGGTGTGTGTTATACTCCTTCCATGAGTATCACCATTAGGATAATTTTTTGGACCATATATTAGGTGGGATGACCTACCCATGGTTTTTTGCATGGGTTTAGCACATGGTTTTTGGCATGATTGTTTTCTGTCCATGGTATTTTGTACACATAGTCAAGGGAACAATGGTTATCATCTAATTCAGGGTTAGTGGATTGGGGTTTATGAATGCTTCGACATGTATACATATGCATTGTAGCATTGAAAGTAATACATTGAGAAGTCAAACTAGTATTCCCAATTTTTGGATCCAAGGGAAAATATTTGTTTATCTCTTTTATGTTTTGTTCTCTCTCTATTATTTTATTTTCTATTTTAATAGTTCATTTGTATAAAATTTATGTACAGGGTTAAAACCTAAAATTAGATTGCATTCCAACTGAGGAGAAATATACATACATATTGACAAAGGTAATGTCAAGAAGAAAATTCAAGTTCCACATAGACAATATTGGGGTAGTAAACAATACCTTTCTTGTTGAGAGCGAGTCTTGAAATGGAAACAAGAAATGACACCATAAGAGGGGTTCTGATTTATTTTTCCCATAATTACATTAGAATTAAATTGTAATTCCACATCACATGACATGTTGTAAGTGTTAACTGAGTGAGGAATACACACTTATCTCAGTTAATTTGAGTTGAGGGTCAAACAAGAGGCATGTAAAGACCACTCTACATTTTAGGGGTCCAGTTGTAGTTTATTTTGAGTTGTAATTAGTTAACTCAATTATTTGAGTTAAAATAATTTTAACTACTTCTAACTAAGAGATGAGCTAGTGATAGGTCAAGGGACTTAAATCTGATTTAACTCACATGCAGTGATCAATCATTTAACTGATAATTCGATATAAATATTTGTTGCATGTAATTTCTAAGGAATGCCCTATTGAGATTGGAGTTAAAGGGAATATAACTATTAGTTTTATAACTATAAAATTGTAAAGTTAATGCATGAGGTCATAAAGATACCTTGGATGTATTGTGAAATCTATTTATGGGAATTTA
Organism: Pinus albicaulis; assembly: GCA_034641835.2. NCBI lineage: Eukaryota > Viridiplantae > Streptophyta > Pinopsida > Pinales > Pinaceae > Pinus > Pinus albicaulis. The sequence goes on from CM076580.1 coordinate 1,044,972,773, forward strand.
TTAATTAAGAGGGGCTCAATTAGCCCACACATGCATGAGAAAGGCTAGTGAGGCAGAGGCAAGTACTTGCTTAAATATTGGACCAAACTTGCTTAGATCAGAGTGATACAGTCAGCAAAGTGTAGAGGTTTCTCAAGAAGATAAATAGCATTGTATTATTTCATGTTATTGACTTTATGAAATATACATATAGTGGGGTTTTTAGCTGAGCTTTCCCTAAATATATCTTTGTGTTGTGTGATTGAATTTTTTTCTCTTTCTTGTTTGTGTGATTGTGCAATCGTAATAGGTTTCCGTAATTTGTAGAATTGATTCAGTATTATGTTTTAGTACATTACAATATCAGTTGAATCTATTTAGATATCTATACAGATGACACTATATGTGCAACATGAAATTTGTCTTTTCGCTAATCTGATGCAATGAAGAGAATGAATATGAAAAAATACCATTGCATTATAATCCTATATTAAACTTCCAGGGAAATAAATGACCTAAATATAGCCTATTTTATTGCATAGAATCAAATGGCAATATATAAACTCTAATGTAATTTCATGAAAGTAAATGCAAAAGAGTAAATGTAATCTATTTTTTAGAAATGAAATGAAAGATAAGTAAACCTAATCCATTTTGTAGAAAGGAAATTATAGGAAAGTAAGATTAATCTATTTTTCAAAAAATAAACCTATTCTATTGTAGGAAAGGAAGGAGAAGAATATTCTATTCTACTTGCAAGAAAACAAAATGTGCAAGAACATTGAAGGTAAATCACTTTCATTCTGTTTAACTCATAACATAAACAACATAACCTAGGTACATAATGAAATTATGACTATGGAAGAAAATGGCTTATGGGGTCTCTAGTCTTATCAAATCCATATTCAAGGATTTAATGATGTTTTGGAGTGATGAGGAAAGAGAAACTAGCTTTGGATGCAATTCTAGAATCGATTTGAAGAAATTTGTACAGTGCTACAGGATGCTTGTTTCTTGAGTTAACCCACTAAATTAGCATGTTAATCAAATGGAAATGCTAGGGGGTAGCTTCCTTTATTAATTTAAATATTATTAGGCTTCAATCCAAGTCAAATAAACTTGAAATAAGTTCATTAACATGTGCTAAATTAAATAGAAATTTATTATTACAACCAGAAATTTCAAAATAGTGAAATAGCAAATTGATCTAAGTATTGAAATTCCTAAGATAATCAAGTGAAAATGCTATGGGGTAATTTTTTTATGAAGGTGGATGTTTTAATACTTCAACACAAGTGGAACCAACTCAAAATAATCTCATTAACACATGCTAAAATTCAAGATAAATTTATTATTAAAACCAAAAATTCCATAATTGTGAACTATTAAACAAATCAAAGTAACTCAATGTTGAATGTGAATTTGCAAAACCATTCTAAGGATGAATAACACTTGTAAATGACCTAGAAAACAAATTATTTCAATAATTTAACCAATATAACCTACAAAAAATGAGCCATGAATACTAAATGTAGAAGTAGGATATGCAAGAATATGAGATGCAAGTGAACAAGAAATGCAAAGAAGAAAAAAAAAAAATTCAATAGGTATCTGAGGCTCATAGGATGTCCAAGCTGAAGGATACTCAAAATACTATGAATGAAACCAAGCATTGGAATATTAAAATGAAAAAAAAAGCTTCATTATTAGAATCAATTCCAGTACATTCTTGCTAGAAATGAAAGTAGAACTGCTAAATAACAAGTTTTCTTCACAAGAAGACTAAAAAATGCATACCCCTATATTCTAATTCATATTGGTACATATACAAGTTCTTCGGGAAGCTACCTCCTTTAAAGGTGGTAGCTTTCCCCACCAAATTCTCTCAAAAGTGGATTGAGTTCCCAAGAGTAGGAATATTCATTAAATATTGAATCCTAGCTTCTCCTATAGTAGGGAACACATCCCTAGCTTTTCTCAATCAACATATCCTCAAAATTTACTCAATAGTCTCTCAATATTCTCCAGAATAAATAACATTAGGCACATAATAAAAAATTATCAATAAAACTTCCTAAGAACTTATTGAAGTTAAGAAAACATTATTAAGTATTGAAGGAGAGATTTAATATAGCCTTATGTGTTTAGGAAGATTTAGACAAGCATTATTCCACACCTAATTGGGAGGCCCAACAGGGATTATTTCTTAGATTAGAGGGTCCTAAGGTTTCCATAGTTTCACATGTTATGTCATTAGCTGCAACACCAAAATGGATCAATGTGTCAAGAATAAAAATATTGTTAATATTCACATTAAGAACTCGATTTCGAGGGTTAGAATACATGGTTTCTAGGTCTTTATTGATCATGAGCTCTAAAATTCCCCCCATAAAAGGTATGGAGGTATTTCTTCTTTCTCATAAGTTTTCTTAAAAAAAAATCCCTAATTTCATTAGAATAAATAGGAACATCCTTTAAGGCTTAAAGCAATGGTATATTCACAAACACATTTCTAAATTACCCCAAGATATCAAATTCAGGTTGAACATTAGGATTCTCTTGGCTCCATATTTCAAGTGAAGGAAATTTTTGGGGTTTAGGAGTTGAATATTCTATATTTGATTCATGTCATGATTCTTCATTCAACAAATATTTTTTTTTTATACTTAATATGAACTCAAGGTTAGTTATTGGTTAGGGTCCTGAAATATTGTATATGAATATAATTACAATATATGGAGCAGATAAAGTGAGTAGGATAGGTGGCTACAAACTATGTAGGTTGAGATCCCCTCTGATTATTTGAGTTATTTATTGGTTATGCCAACATTTAAGGTATACTAGGGTTGGATGTGGGAACTTTAAATTATCGAGGAGGAAGGAGTTGTGAGGGAGGTTGTACAAAAACTTGCTGTGGCATTCCATAGGTGGGAATCCTCCACCTTGTTTGCCAAAGATTGTGTGGGGGAGCAGGATCCCATGGTTGTGTTGGAAGATTTCATGGTTGTGACACATACTATGTAATATGGTTAGTCAAATAAGAATCATTATAAAATTGGGATTGATCTTGGACCATAGTTGGGGGATTCGTTTGCCACTATTTATTTGGATCAATTTCATACATTTTTTATTTTTCTTTCAATTCTTCGTATAAAACCATGAAACTAGGAAGAGATGGGAATTTTTCTGTGTTATGGTTGTTCCCACACATAACACAAATATCTACTTAGTTTACTCAACATTCCCTATGTTCATTTATTTTTCTGAATTTTGGATAGAAAATATCCATATCCACTTTTTATTATTCCTTATTCTTCTTAATCTGCAATAAATCCAATTAAGAACCCAAGGAACTGAGTTGGTCTATTTTGAATTTTTCCAATAAGTTCCATAACTCAGCTCTAGTAACTCCATTTGCAATAGCCTTAATATTCATTACTATCATCCCCTTTGAAAGTTTGTTGAGTGTATATATAGTATATTTATACTATATCATTACATTCCATATGAGAGACATATCCTCTATCCATCAGGCTAAGGAGGTTGATGCACTCATCTTTAATTATTTGTAATAATAGAACTTGTCATGTCTCAATGGTTTATTCTTCTTGCCATAATTTGTTCTAGTTATAGTTAAATATGTTGACATAATCCTCGAGGATTTCATCTTCTTCATGGGTCATTCTAATGATGTTTTCTCTTCTTTCTTTTTCTTTACATAAATATTGATATTTTTTCAATAATTTCTGGTTCATCTACTCCCATGAAATTATGTTAGCTCAGAGGAGGCCCATGAACTAATGTAATTCTATATATTTAAATTTTCAAGAAAATAGGTTAAGATTATGACTGTTATATGCCTAATCGTATCTTCAACAGAGGACATCGAGCTAAAAAATGAAGGTATCAAGGTATTTCTTAGAGCGACCATGCAATTTTGGTAGTCCAGAGTGAGGAATTTTCTTCATTTTAGATCTGATTCAATTTATGTGATTAGATTCTTCCATTACATGGTGATGCACCAATTATTATAAATGATTATATTTTTCTTCTGAAGGTTCTCTTGAATATTTAGGAAATCTCTTGATTTGTTGTGAGTACTCCTTAGATGGACACATTTCAATTTCTAGAGAGTTTTGGTCACCGAGCTGATTTTTAGGAACATATTGTAAGTTCTCTAGATATTTCTTGCCAATGATGTGGAAAGCTAGATTATCTAAAATCAAATATATTACTCTTCTTAGCTTCAAATTATTTTGTAAGGATTTTTACTCTAGGAGGTCCATAATTCTTCTTGGCAAGGGAGATTTCTATTGGTGTCAAATAATTTGGATGACCTTGCTAATTTCAATCTTTCGATTATCCTAAAGTGTTAGTATGGTGGGTTTTCTTGATAAATATATGAATATAGTCCCTACTCATAAAGACTAACAAATCACATTGAGAGATAAAAGGTTAGAACATTCAAGGCTTGAAAACTCCAAAAACAACAAATAGATCCACACCAAATTATCTATATTATTAATAGTTCGATATAAATGTCACCAAAAATGATGGAAATTTTAATTAATTATAATTATCTTAATAAGAAAGTGGTCAAATGTAAATTTAAATTGTTAATCTCAGGTTCATTTGGAACTTGCAAACTATCATGCATAATATATGCTAGTGAATTTTTTTATGTTTCATAAAGTTATACTAAATGGTTATCACAATAAAGATATGGATGCTTTCACAAGTCACGGATCTATCATATCACACCACATTTGTAGGAAATTAGAGCACACTTGTAGGAATTTAAATTGCAGGAGAAGTAAATAGTAGTAAAATACTATTGCAAAAGAGGAAACATAACAATTACTAAGAGAAACCTATTCCAATCTAATGACGTTATTGGTTAGTTGTAACAAAGATGCAATGAATGTGCCTATAATGCAATGCGTGATAAGAAAAAAATCCAAAAAAAATATTCAAACATAACACAATTCTCAATTGAAAGTTATTCTTCAAAACAGAGTAACAATAAGCTATAGATCAGTTTCAACACCATGAGTCACACAAACAATCATATTGATTGAAAACAAAAAATTCAATTTGGAAATTGTTAATCTTGTGATTAGTTCATAGAATGGCATAATATAGAGTAATAGTAGCAAGAAAATAATTTAATTAGAGAAAAAAAATTTGTTAGAATCGCAACAAAAAGAAATTAACGGTGATGGAGAAAAGGAAGCTATAAGTTGCAGCAAAAGAAAATTATGAATGTATTGGTTTGTTTTTTTAAATGGGGTACCAAAGTCACCTTATTTATAGTTGGTTATTCCCTACAAAGAGCATAGAAATAGAATTTTTTATTGCTAGTGGAAGAACATGAGTAAAAAATACACTAGTCATTATTATCTTGACCATATAATAACCAGTGGAAGAACATGAGGATAGTATGTTTTAGGTAGCTATGTAGGCCTCCTATGTACTTGAGAAAAGTATCTTGGATTTGCAAATATACCCCTAATAAGAGAGCTCTTCTCCTAAATTCTTGGGTGTATTCTTGAACATTCTGTCCTTTCAATTGTCTAAATTTTTTCCAATTCATTATGGCTTTCTGCATATGAGCTAATGGATAAAAATGTTGTTTTATTGCAGTAATGAAATAATTCCATGATAGAATAATATTACCATGCTTCTTGATATCCTCCTTTGTCTTGGCTTCCCACCAAATGAGTGTTGCACCTTCCATTCTCAAAGAAGTTAATTGGTTTTTGGTATCATCATCTTGAAGGTTATGGATTCTTAAATAGACCTCCAATTGCCTAATCCAATTGTCAAGCTTTTCTGCACTGAATTCATCATTAAACATTAGCAATTCAAAATTAACATCAAGTTTTAGAAAAGGAATTTTACCAATGTTCTTTGACTCGTGTGACTGATGTACTAAAAATGAAGTAGAGGATGATGATGATGAGGGTGAGGATGGTGACATTCCACTGCCTCCATTTCCTCCATTGCTCTTCTTTGAATTATATTCATCATTGTGACCTCCTAAAGATCTGTGTCTTTTTTTTTGAAGTTTGTATCCTTCTTTTTCTAGTTTCTCATTCCTTTCTTAAGAAAGGATTCTAACCATCTCAGTCAAGTCAAGAAATGCTTTCCTGAACACTCTTTCCTCCTCTTTGGGATCAAATTATTCATGGATTTATCCTTCCTCTTAAGGCATGCTTAATTCTGCTTCTGCTTCCTAAGGAGGTGAACTAGGTGGTGAATATTGTGGCACTATTTATCTCCTCTATTGTGGCTCACTTTGAGACCGTCTTGCTTCCACCAATGTGCCTTCTCCTCTCTTGAGCTTGAGCCTAGTAAGCATCAAAAACTTGCATATTGGCACAAAACAACACCAGAGAAGAAACTCTAGCTCTGATACCAACTTGATCTGAAAGGAATGTATTGGTTTGTTGTACTAAGTGTCTTTTTAGTTATAAACATGTGCATACTTTTCTCCATATTTTTCTTAAGGATTGAGTAATTTTAACCATGAAATACATATTATTTTGTGAATTAGAAACATGAAAATAAGCCTAAATAACACTAAAAAATAGTGTATAACAGAGAAATAAAACCACACATAAAATTTACACAACATGCATGATCAAGCAGTTCACCCCTCTTGGGCTACATCTGCTGGTCCAACTCCCAATGGCATGTCCATATTTAATTATGCTCAAACTTTTGCAAATACATATGTTTATAGGCCTCTATTGGTTTTTTTCTCTGCACGAGTGGCTCCAAAATGCTCCAATTAGTCTATATTGACTCTTCATTCACTCAATTTGGGCAAAAATTGACCCTCCAAGTCATTTTCCCAGTAACTCCTAGAAAACCTTAACTAATTGTGGAGAAATCCACTTAAATGTAGTTTGAATAGGCCAAAACCCCCAAATTTAGGAGCATGCTATCTTTCCCGCCAATGCTAATCATAATGGTAAATGCTAAGGGTAGGGGGTGGCCACATACCAACCCTTGAAACCCGTGGTTACATTCAATGTGAGCGGAACTGCAGGCTAGAACTAGGGTCAGTTGTTTGAAACTAGAGTTTAAGTTAGAGTTTACATAACTATCAAAGCAATGTTAACAAACCACTGCATGTGATAACTTGGCTGAGTTAAATTCTACAGCGACTAAACTGTCAGAGTAGCGGTAACTGTCAGTGCTAAGATAACAATGTGACAAGGTAGGTGGTTAGGTTTAATGTTTGTGGAGACAGTGGATAACATTTCATGTTGTGGTTGCAATGTCATGTTACCACATATCTCGTACCACCGACAGTCCCAACTCCCAAACGCTGAAGATTTAAAATTTAAATAAAACATTTAGCCCTTAGATGTTAAGAAACTCTCGTGGCTCATGCGGTGTGGTGGGTGGATGTTCTACAGGAGGTTGCGGGGTCAAGCCCAACAACTTCCACAAAATTTTATTACACCTTCCAGGGGACACATAGCGGCCTCATGGCTGGCCATGTGTCACCCTCCAATTGGCCACCAATATAACATACAATTCCACTATAAAATGACAATGTGACACTTGTCAGCTTCTTACTAGCTTTGAGAAAAGGAATATTATTCATAGTATTCCTTTTTTGCTGACTATGCACCCTTATGCTGACTGGGTATCCCAGTCAAACCTGTTGTAAAATTTAGATGTTAGGGAATTCGACCAGAACGCGATATCTTCGTCATATGACATTGGTTTTATGAACCATTCACATCGATAGAATCAGAAAGATGAGATCTACGCACCCATCCTCATTTTAACCCAATCATGTAAATTTCAATTTTGAGCAAAATTTATGAACTCCTAATCAACATGGCTAAATTTTATACTTGAAACATTTGGAGAACTTTTTACTTTTGTATTTCATGATGTTTTTAGCTAGAAATTTTTCACCTGTACGCTTTTCTGGATGACTTTGGGTGCCATTTGGATTGTACAAATGTGTGTATGGTTTTTATGTGTTAACAGTTTCCCCCTGATGTATGAGGTTAGGAGAAAACATATAGATGAAATACATCACATTTTTCTATTCTGATTGAGGTGTTGATCAACTTCTTGAGAGATAAAATAACTTGTGGTGGAAATGAGTAGGGAAAAAACTTGACTTAGGATGAAGGATAACCATGCTCTGGAACAATATTGATAAAAAAGCTTCTATACAAGGCGAGAATTTCTCATGCTTGTAATGATGAATAGTGACTAAATATTACAATAATATAGGAATTATTCCTCTCAGGTCAGTGCTGTGGTGGTTGATATGTTGATGGTGGATGATGATAACTGCTTATGTCCTCAAGGGTGATTCTGACAAACAGAATGAATGAGGTTCCCCCATGCATCAAAATTAAATCACTACTTATTGAGGTGCTCATGGATACATGGGTCTTCAACTTTGGGCAACTCCCATGCATCATAATTTAAGCACGGTTGAATGAGGGTCTAAGTGATGCATGGGTCTTCAACTAAATGAGAGAATTGAAATAGTCGCAACGTACAATACTACCCTAACATGAAAATATTATGTCGATGAAAATATCTAGGAGACTGATGAAATCAATGTGAAATAGTGATTCCCACTATGCTTTGAGGATGTCTCATAATGGGGGGAGCACCCACATTACTGATTCGATCCTAGAACATGGATGTTGAAGTCGACAAGAAAGAAGCACCAACAACCCAAAATGTTGATTTGGGGAATGAATATGAAGGAAAAAATGATTTTAATATGGTGGGTGAAAAAGGCATGATAAGGAAATTTGACAATATGAATTGATACAAACAATCACCTAAGGTTGGAGCTGTAATACGAGTGGTGGAAGTGAAAAAAATCATTTTGGGGAAAATGTCCCTAGAATCGGTAGGGCATCTAGGGTAGGTATAAGCATGCTATCAGAGGCATAAATAATGATAAATGAATGCTGTGGTGGTAAACGAGCTCCAACCAAGGGAAGCTAGGGATTGGTGCCATGTATAAGGCATGAAAATATGGGTGGGAACCATTTTCATAAAAAAAGAATTGTACACTTGCAAAAACAATATAAAAGTGGTTTGGGATGTACATACACAGAGATGATGCCCCATGAAAATGAAACCTACATAATGATGCATGTAGGGTTTTTAGTTGAGGGTGGGCGGCCCATTAGTTGGCCTTGCTACTAAGTAGATGAGGTGGATGAAGTGACACAAATGGGCTATGCCAAATGGAGGATTGGTAGGCCAAATGTAGAATGTGGGGGTGCATTCGAATTGATTGAAAAATAAATAAATGAGGTGGCCTGCAAGTGGGGTTGGTAAGAAATAAGTAAAGGAGAGGAGAATGAGGTTGGTTTTCAAGGCGTTTGAATGAAATGGCTCCCGAGATTTATTGAATGGTCATGGAACCCTGTAGTGTGTGTTGATCTATAAAAAATGGTGATCCATGTACACGGAGATACTATCAACCAACATGGATGCTTACCATTTGCAAGCAAAGGTGGTGGTAAAAATGGTCGAGATGATGGAAGTTATGGTTCATTTTAGAGAAATGATGTCACGATATGAAAATAATTGTAGGAATCATATCATTCTTGGTGGAGGATGATACCTTAGCTATTGATGTCCACAGGGGGAATGAGTCTGATGGGAAACTACTGGTATACCTGCATGTTAATTTTGGGAAACTAGCTCCAAAATAAATGTTGAACTGCTCATGTGAAGATGGTAATATTTTTTTTGGATTCCTCTTTCGGAGAGGTGCAATATTGATCTAAAGGTCATCTTGATCTGATGAGCATATAATTGATTTTCCACATGTTAAAGGTTGACTAGATTTATCCCACATGCCTAAAAGACGTGTCACACACCCTCATTGATGGACATAAATTGAAGATACTTTGAGGTAATTTTCTCGTCAACTCATCACACATTCTCTCATTGTGATATGATTGTTTCTATAGCCTTTATAGGCCTTTATTTTCCCTCACATGGTGGAGCAAAGATTCTATTTTTTGCGCAGATATGTTTAGGGCTTTCAATTTTAAACACTGATCTATTTAGGGCTTTCCTGATGTAGTGTTGACTAGAATTGAATGTGGTCAACCCTTGGTCATTTGACCTCAATATTCTGCAAAATTTCCGATTTTAGGAGGTCGTACATCTGGGCACTAAAAATGAGTAATTCTTGGTTGTTTGACAGAAGCCCTAGTTCGCTGCGTTGAATTTTTTGTAGCTACCTGCGTTGTCCCTAGTGACTTTCGTTGACTTGTGATGAGCTTTCTTTGAGGGCTTTGGGTGTGACACATGAAAGTGTTAGCTGACAGAGAAATAATTTGCGGGTTGAAGCATCCTGATGATCATCGTAACGCCAGAATATCTCATATCTTTGCTAGAAAAAAGGAATTGTAAATCTGATATCTATTTGGCTTGTCTTCTATTGATCTATTATTGTGTTCTATCACATTTTAATTTCAATGTTATGTGATTTCTATTTTGTATTGGGTGCAAGAAATATTGAAGTAAAATTGCATCAAGCATATAACACCATGGCTATATAGATTTAACATGGTATCAGAGCACAAGTGAGGACAAGCCCAAGAAAGGAAGAATGTAATATAATTGTGAAGGAATGAACCATCAGGTATGTAGCTGGAATGAGAAATAAAGTAAAATATGTTTGTCTCTCTGGATGATCTTGTATAAGTTAATATTGCATATAAGAATCTTGCAAGTCAGAATAAGAACTTCTATCCTTTGGCCTAGTGGAGTAAAGGCATGTCATCGTGATTTGAGTTCATCAGTCCTATGGAATACTGGCCTAATCAATCAAGAGGCCTAGTGCTGATTTGATTTTAAGATCAGGAAGGAGCATTGATGTATTGGTGTAAAAATGAAATAGCGCAATCATGAAACAATCTTTCAACATTCTATTGTCTGAGCTCTGGAGAGGTCATCTAACCATGATAAACATTAATGTTTAGTGACATTTTTCACCTAGATCAAGATTTTTCAAATAGGGTTGTGGATCTATGGCAAAGGCTAGAAGGCTTCTAGCGCGGGTTTGAGGAGAATATTGTCTTCTCTTGAACACAAATGTCTAACGAAGGAAGGAAACATATATTTGGGTCAGGTTTTAGGAGTTTTAAGGAATTTTTCATAATAATTAAGGCTGTATATCTCTGACCACTTCAGGATGTTGTAATAGAGGTAAATGGGCTGCAGGGCAGAGCTTCTATAGGATCTTAGTCAAGGGTTATTTTGAGTATCCAACAATCCTATTTTGGGTCATTTATCCTTGTTGCAGTCAACGCTGAGGTAGCTATGTATAACCTAAGGGTAAAAATTTAGAATCAAGGTATTTTATGAAGGTTGCACTACATTTTACATCATATCTGTTAATTAAGATTTTTGATGATGCTAGAAGGCAACATTGTAAGGTTGGACTGCATTATCAATTAGGGCAGCATTATAAGGCTAGACTGCATTATCAGTTTCGGTAGCATTGTAAGGTTGGAATGCATTATCAGTTTGGGCAACATTGTAATGTTGGGATGCATTGAAAGGGTACAAATAGTCTCTATGTCATGGAGTTATATAAGGGTCATTATGAAACCCTAACTCTATCTGAGAAGTGTTCTCAAAAACCTTATCAATAACACTTCATGACAACAAATTCAAAATACATTATGTGTCTTGAATTGTAGGCCATCCACTTTCTTAAAGTCAAAATTTTATCAAGTCAAGTTTGACTTTGATTTATGTACTAGTTATAAGGAAGCCCTTTCTATTTTCATTGATAAGGTTACATATCTGGAAGAAGAACTTGAAAGAAGCTCTAGAGCAATGGCATAGAGGGTTTGCACACCTTCATTACAAATCCCTTCCCAAAGAAAGGAAGGTGGTGAGAGGGATGCCCGAATTGAGAGGTGATCATGCAGGTATATTCTAGGGTTGTGTGGAAGGGAAGTATACAATGGGACCATTCCCCTCAAGTCTCACAAAGACAACTAATATCTTGTAGTTGATACATTCTGAATTATCTCATATGTTTCCTGTGGCATCCTTGGGAGGATGTTCCTATTACATGAATTTTACAGATGAATACTCCCGCAATAATTGGATATATTTTTTGAAGAAGAAGGATGAAACCTTCAAATGGTTTCATACCTTCAAAGCCTTGGTGGAAAATAAAACTCAGAAGAGAATCAAAATTTCGAGGATCGACAATCGGACCGAGTATGAGTCAAATGAATTCAATGACTTTTCCACGGAAGCTACCATTAAGAGGGAGACCAAAATTGTGTATACTTCTGAGAAAAAAGGTGTTTCTGAAAGAAAGAATAGGACCATTGTGGAAGTTTCCTGTGCGATGCTATATGACCAAGGTATTATGAAGTTTCTATGGAGATAAGCTAAGAAATTTTTTGTGATTTCGAGGACCAACAATGGGACCGAGGATGAGTAAAATGAATTCAATGACTTTTCTAGGGAAGCTGGCATTAAGAGGGAGACCACAAATGTGTACTTCTGAGAAAAATGGTGTTGCTGAAAGAAAGAATAGGACCATTGTGGAAGTTGCCTATGAAATGCTATATGACCAAGGTATTATGAAGTTTCTATGGAGATAAGCTAAGAAATTTTTTGTGTTTGTTAAAGATAGATGCCTGTATTCTGCATTGGAATCCAAGACTCCTGAACATTTCTTCTCTGGTAAGAAACATAATGTTTCTCATTTTAGAGTTTATGGTTGTCTTGTTTACTTTAATGTGATGAAATAAAAGAGAAGAAAGCTGGATGCTTCTGGAAAGAAGGGAATGCTTGTGGGCTACAGTAAAAATTCGAAGGAATATAGAATATATGTGAATAGTCAAAGATAAGTGGAGATATTCCAAGATTTCACCTTCCATGAAGATCCTACCCTCATGAAAGTAAGAATTTTTCCTAGCTCCAAGGAAGACAAAGAAGATGAAGAAGCAGGGAAGTTGGACGAGCCGAAGGATGATCTGATGCTCGATGTTGAAGGAACTATGGATACCATTGATCCACCTCCTTCAAATAAGAGAATTCCATCATGGATTAGGGATAATCTCAAAGATTCCAAGAGACATATTGTGCCAAGGGGGATATTATATGAAAGTAAAAAGCTGAAGAGATACCAAGGGTATCTAACAACCATGAGTACAATAGTACAAAATGAGCCTGGAACATTTGAAGAAGTTGTAAAGAATAAAGTTTGGAGGGATTATATGCAAGAATAATATGAGTCCATTATGGAGAATGATGTCTCGGAAGTGGTCCCAAGACCAGAGGAAAAATCTATTTTCACCTCAAAATGGCTCTTCAAGATCAAGCATGGAGCTGATGGTAGTGCTGAAAAGTACAAGGCGAGATTTTTTGCTCGAGGTTTCTCTCAAAAAGAAGGTATAGATTATGATGATATATTTGTAATTTTCACCCACTATACCATCATCCAATATAAAATTTCCCTTATTGCAAGACAAGGATGGATTCTCCATCAGATAGATGTGAAGACTGCCTTTCTGGATGGTTCAATAAAGGAAGAGGTTTACGTGGAACAACCTTTGGGGTTCGAAGTCCATGATAAAGACACCTATGTGTGCAGGTTGAAGAAAGCCCTCTATGGGTTTAAGCAAGCCTCGATGGCTTTGTATGAGAGTATATATAGCTACTTGATGAAGTTGGGCTTCACTTGAAGTAATGATGATCCAAACCTTTATTTTAGGTTGATAGAGAAAGGCCTCTCATTATAGTTGTCTATGTAGACGATATCTTCCTAATAGTTTTTTACCCTCTCATTCATCAGTGTAAGAGGGAGATAGCTTCTAAGTTTGAGATGAAAGACCCAGGAGTGATACACTTCTTCCTAGGCTTGGAGGTATGGCAGAGGCTAGGATAAATTTTACTTTATCAAGGAAAATATATTGTGAAGCTGCTAGAGAGATTTGGTATGGTGGACTGTAAGTCTATGTCGACACCGATGGATCTAAAATTTAAGAATTTAAGTGGAAACATTGTTGGGCCCGTGCTAGAAAATCCTACCAAGTATCGACAACTCATAGGTTCCCTGATGTTCTTAGTGAACTCTTGTCCAGATGTATGTTTTGTAGTGAACACTTTGAGTCAACATATGGTTGACCCTCATCACATTCAGTGGGTTGGTGACAAGAATATTACTAGATAACTTTGGGGTAAAATCAACCATCGGGGTAAAATCAACCATTGGATGAGATACACTACTGGGAGTTTGTGACTCCATGGATATACTAATGTCGATTGGGCTGGCAGTGTGGTGGATCAAAAAAACACATATGGGTGTTGCTTCACCTTGGAATATCTTGGATGAGCAGGAAGTAGAAGTCGATGGCTTTGTGCACTGCTGAGGCCGAATAAATTGCAGCGAGTATGACCTATTATGAATTTTTTTTGTTGTGAAATCTCTTTAGTGAGTTGTTCGAGCATGTGATAGATACCACTGTTATCCTTTGTGATAACCAGAGTGGGATTCGTCTTTCTGAGAATATCGGGTTCCAAGAATATTGATATCAGGTACCAATTTATATGGGATACAGTATAGCAAGGTGCTGTCAGGCTCAATCATATAGCAACTGATGAGCAGGTCGTAGATATTTTGATGAAGCCCCTGGGAAAGGTCAAGTTCCTAACCTTCCGTGAGCAGCTTGGAATCGTGGAAAGGCCCTATTCTGAGGGTCCTGCTTGAAATGGACTTTGAGCTCTAGGAGCTCCAGGGGTATTCGAGATAGCTTCTTAGAGCTATAATAACTCACTGGGCTAGGCTTTTCAAACCTTATGGTGCTTCTACCCCACCCTTATGATATTGAGTTTCTTCACCTCTCTCTCATCTATGCCTCGCACGCATCCTACCCATCGAGTTTCAGGCTCATGGGAAGTACCTCTCATTTATCCAATGAGGTGGGAAATGTGGATAGAGACCATAGAAATACTGATGGATGCATCAGATATTTCTGTACTCTCTATGTATAGGATGGCACATGTCCAACACCTTGATATGGGATCAAGTATGATGAGGTTTTATCCTCTAAATTGACTTCGAGTTAGTATGAGACTCTTTTGAGTCTCAGAGAGGTTTTTAAATCTAAGTTGACTTCAGGTTAGCTATGTGTGATGTCTTTGTGACCCATATTTTTCTCTGAAATAAATATCCAGCAAAGAAATTTACGATGGGATGACACACGATGTTTTGTTTGGTATATGGTGGACAACACTTGTGGACAGATGGAGTTCTCCCTAGTTGAGAGGGAGTGTTAATTTTGGGCAACTAGGCCCAAAATAAATGTTGCAATACTCATATGATGATAGTCATATTTTTTTTTAATTCCTATTTCGGAGAGGTGCAAGATTGATCTCTATATCATCTTGATCTGATGAGTAGAACATTTATTTTCCACATGTGCATGGTCAGCCAAATTTATCTCACATGCCTAAAAGATGTGTCACACACCCTCATTTAAGGAGATAAACTGGAGAGACTTGGAGATAATTTTCTCATAAACTCATCACACATTATTTCATTGTGATCTGATTGGCTCAATATCCTTTGGAGGCCTTTTTTCCCTGACACGGTGGATCAAAGCTTCTATTTTTTGCGCTGATCTGTTTAGGGATTTTATGCTGCAGCGTTGGAAAATGTTGACCATGGTAGATCATTGGTCTTTTGACCTCAATATTCTGCAGAAGTTTCGATTTTAGGAGGCCATACAACTGGGCACTAAAATCGAGGAATTCTAGGTTGTTTGACCGAAGCCCTAGTTTGTTGCATTGACTTTCCTGTAGCTTCCTGTGTTGATTTTTCTATGCTATCCCTAGTTTGACTTGCGTTGAAATGTGATGATCTATCTTTGAGGGATCTAGATGTGACACATGAAAGTGCTGGTTGACCGAGAAATACTTTACTAGTTTAAGCATCTTAATGACCTCCATAATGCCACAATATCACATATCTTTGCTGGACAAGAGGAATTGTAAATATGATCTCTATTTTTCTTGTCTTCTATTGATCTATTATTTTATTCTATCGGTATCTTACTTTCAAGTTTATGTGATTGCTATTTTGTATTGGGCATAAGAAAGATTGAAGTAAAAGTGCATCAAGCATAGAACACCATGGTTATCTAAATTTAACATTGCAACTCTGACAACAAATACCTCAACTGAAAACATCTTGATGAAAACATGTATAAGCTAAAATATTCTAAACAAGATGAACCGAAGAACATGATAAGGAGCACATGAAGGGGTAATGTGAGTGTGAGATGGGCCCAAAAATGAGTCTGAGGGTGAAATGGAATGGAGGGTACCATGATGAATATGATTTCATCCTAATCCTTGTGTCACTAATGGTTTTGAAAAAATTATTTATTGGCTCCCGAGTGAGGCTATGGAAGATGAAAAAAATGGTGATATATAGGGAAAAGTGGGTCATATGTCACCTCATTTGTACCTGTTTACATGGAGTGCAAAGCTAGGTCTAGGAGTTAGTTTCTATCATTGTCATATCTTCTGTAGCTGGGGACTTTCCAAGGATAGAGACAAAAGAGGACTCTACTTCAACTTCATGGTTTTTGAAGGCCAGGGTAGATAGGTCATACAGAATGGCTAGTACAAATTTATTTTTAGGAAACAAATGATGACCCACATGGGCGATTTTCAAATAGTTGCGTTGTACCCATGGCTAAAGGGAATACATGTTTGAAATTAAAATGAATATAAATAAAATAGTTTCAGGGTATTCTATATGACAACCCTACAAATTTTGGGTTTAGAGTCACGCAAGTGGTGCGACTATCTAAGATTTAGTCGCACAACTTACATGTTTGTGATAGAAACAAACGCGCGACCATGGGGTCGATGTCCCAATGAATGTAGGGCTATAAGACATTCTAATTGTTCATATGTATGGCTAAATGTAGTGCAGTAACGTGCACTCATCAAAGAGAGAGACACTGGGCCATGTGCCTATTATTAAGACAGGCATGACTACTGAAAGAAAGAAAAATTTTTAATCCTTTGAGGCTAATTTTTTGTTTTCTCCATCCTTTTCGGTAGGATGGGGATGACATGGAGGGAGCATGAATGGGATCACCTCTGAATAGTGATGGCTTGATATGCTAAGGTAAGCACGAAGCTAGCTAGATGGGGGTTGCTGAAGTTCATTTACAACCCTTTCTTAGATCACGTGATTAGTTCCTATATTTTTTGATACAGAGATGGGAGTTAGATGGAGAGGTGTTCAGGATCCGGGGTAAAGAATTGACATTCACTATTTCTTTGGATGTCTATTTTGATACATGATTGGTTCCTCATTGATAGGTACTACCAATGCCACTTCAGACTAGTTAGGTGGATCTGCAAGCATGGGTAGAGGCCCACTGTAGGCCCAATTCTATTGATCATGGATGTGTCTGAATTGATAGTATTTTGGATTTAGCTAAGCGAGCCAATTTGGCGATGATTATGTGCCTCGCTAGGTTGGCTTCCCCTCATCATGTTTCAAACCACAAATTTATGTCCTTCAGAGACTTCTGGAGGGTCACTTCTATGACTGGGCTGGCTTTGTATACAAGGAAATGACAACACAGCTGATGCAAGTGTGCAAGGGGTAGTCACAGAGATATTCTTATGCTAGTGTTGGCTCAAGGGGTCCTGACCCAGGTTCAGAGTTCAAGGTTTGCCAACAAACCCCTTTCCTACTGGCCCTTTCGGCAGTGACCTGCTTTCGCAGGTCAAAGTCTCACCTGAATTAGAATGGGTGGGTGTTAGAACCAGGCTTCCGCACCCTGAGAAAGGATAGGTAAGGAAAGCAGAGCTGCATTCGACCTGATAATACTCAAATCACCTCTTCTCGTGTAGGGTTGATAGGCCTATTTCGCATCCACGTGCGCTAGATATATAGATATATATTCCTAGGACAGTAGCACAATATAGCATAAAAAAAAACAAAATAGATCCAGATACAGTAAACACACTTACACAGGTTTTTCACAGCTTAAATATAGAAAGTACAGAATTGAGTAAGTACTAATTATTCGCCAAAGACAGTACACATAGATTCAGTTTTCTATCAACCTTTCTTATTCAGCAATTCATCAGTTCCCTCTTACAATCCCCTTCCCAGCCTACGCACACAGCAGCAGGGCCTGCACACAGCGGGACTCTGGATCTATGTGCACACATCTAGTAGGATTCCTTTCCCCCAAAACCCAAACAGACAACTTAAACCACAATTCGCATCAATAGCTCTTTCTTTCTTACCTTACAATACAAAATGTTTCGCTATTTATAATAATCTATCCTAAACTTTCCTATGGTCCGAAAACCATGGCTTTCGAACCCCTGGTTTTCCCTTTTACCCGTTACAATGATTTTGGGGCTTTCACCCACCCTAAAACCCCTGCACTAGACTAAATATAATCAAAAGTATTAAAAAATGGAGTAGTTTCGTAGCTCGCAGGAGACCCTGTTCCAACAGTCCCCCAACATAATCTTGTGACTGGTCCTGAGTCACTGTGGTGGTGCGACCTCTATTTACACACATAAGGTACTGAAAGGATTGATGAGTGAAGGGAGCACTTCCTAACTTTGGGCCACAGTGCGTTGCGCAATATTGACAAGCTCCAGGGAGGTAGGGCCATCCAGAGCCATGGTAACCTGCTCCAATAACCTGTGGAGATGCACGATGGCGTCCTGAGCATTCTAAGATATCTAGAGTGAAGAATCACCCCATGGTTTCAAGCACTTTCTGACGATGTGCTTGGTGCGGTGGAGATCCACAATCATGTTCATGAAGGCTAGACACTGTGCAGAGACGTGGGAGGGCAAGGTAGCTTCAACCTGATCGAATGCAACTTTCGTCCATCGTAAGTCTTCCTAGATATGCTGAAGCATGGGGTGGAACTGGACCACTGTCCAAAGGTCTGTACCCACCTCAACCAACTGAGCGCCCTGAGTAAGCTACTCCTTAATAATATCCATCGCTTCTGTGATCCATGCAACCTGTTCTGCCCGAACTTCCAGGGGTATTTCACGTTGTTGTCGTGCAGTCCGGCCACGATGACGAATCTCTTGCAACACAACGGTGTATAATATTTGTACCGCCTCTTTGGATAGTTGTGCCAAATTGATTTGTAGATCTGTGGCTATTAGGGCATGGGCGTTAACTATGACAGTGCAAGGGAGCGAACAAATATGGCTTCCGCTGGTTGGTAATCTAGGACTATGGAGAAGTCGTAACATATCCCTATATCACTCTGTTCCTTCCTTGCATAGGACTAGCTGTGACTTGGCTACAATAGTGTTGATGGCGAACCGGGGCAATTGCACATCCTCCTTTTTGGTATTACCCGAGGCCGTCAGGTTGGGCCCTGCAACCATTCCAGGGTTGTAAAGGTTGGGAATTTCCGTTGTGCAGTTGTGGTGCCCCTATGCACGGGGTTAAAAGTTAATTGTTTCTATACGGGGTGAGTGGCCAATAATCATATCAAGCTCGACATCCCTAGACCCTCTCAACATGATGTCTATAGGCACTGAACTGGTAGGTACCGAAGAGTTAGGGTCTGCCATAGAAACAAAAGGATAGGCTTCCTGGACAACATAAAATATCCGACCAAACAAGCAGGGGAATAACAGAGACAGGGTATAGAGACAATACGAGGCCTTGAGCTTAACCATCCTATTGATCTTATATTGTCTGGGGCCATCCCATGGTAGAGTAAACTCCACTTGAAACTTCCCATCGATTGTCCAGAATGAACTCACCATTAGTTTATGTATTGATGGCCTGCCACCCCTTTTATTTAATGGTAAGGTTCCCTTCTCAACAACGTGTAGTGGTCTGATGGTCGTTATTCGTACTTGAAGGTTTTCCCACAGATTTATAGATTCTAGATGACGCTTGTGTGCTACTCGCGTATTTTGAATTAAAACCAATGCCAGGGGTTTCCTAATGTGGTCCAAGTACCCTTCTAGCAACTTGGCCACCGTACCTCTTGGCAGGTGTGCTTTTCCTTTAGTCAGGGCATCCAAGTGCGGCAGGGCTGCGACGAGCATCCTTGTGCTACCCACCACCTTAAATGTTCATAGGGACTTAGCCCACAAATTCTCCTAGTTGCGCATGTACCGGTACAATCCCACATCTAAATACCATACAGTCGGATGCAAGCCTAGGTCATGGATAACCAGGTGAACTTATTCATTAGGAGTCCCGTTGCACTGTTGTGTTCCCTATGCTAGAAAATACCTGTGCAGATCCTCTGCCCCAAGGAACCTTTGGGTCTGGCTTCCAGCTGGAGCTCCAAATTGCAGGATCATCTTATCCCGACACTCCTCCCAAGTGCAAAATACCAGCCCATGCGTATCCCACCAATGCATAGACGCTCCGCGGAAGGCTAGTGGAAGTGCTCCTAGCCTGCGGTCCTTGGGAACTTCAGCTTTGAATGCACGTAAAAACTCCTTAATGTCAGCTGCGTCCTTAAGGTAGGGTAGGTATCTTACCTCGGCAGAGATGCAACGGAAGTTCCTTGTAACCCGAAGACATCGTAGCGCTAAAACCTCATGCAACCATTCGTGCCAATTCTCCAGTTCCCCATCAAATTCAAAAAAGCATTTAGTGTCATTTTCCCAGCAAAGCACTCCTTCCGCCGTGGGGTTAATCTAGTCTCCATACTACGTAGTCAATTTATAGATGTGATCTATTTCTTCTTCGTCACGTGCTGGCTCCGTGTACCGCACACCTTCTGCGGGATCCAATGGTACTATTACGCACGTACTGTTATTTTCAAATGCCATGCTGCACTTTTTGAGATTGATGACACCTCCCATATCTATGGCCCAGCCTAGTCCTAAGAGTGCAGGGTAGGGATCCGCATCTTCCATGATTTCTATTACTTCAAAGTCAACTAGGAATTTTACCCCAGCAATATCTACCATGACTTTAGGAAGTCTTCCTAATGGGATGATCTTCTGTTGATTTTCCATGTGTAGCTGGATGGTAGACCATTCCAATTTAGGCTCTCCCATTCATTGCCATGTTTGTTTAGGTAATACATTTGCATCTAATCCAAGGTCTAAAATAACTTGATCCATCTCGTAGTCGCCAATATCCGCAGTCAATCGCATTTCCCTTCTGGTGCATTTTTTATACTTGTATAGCTTGTGTACATCCTTAATTCTAGGAATTGGATCGGACCGAGATGCGAAACTATGCGTTAATGCTTGAAGGTTCTCAATAGCCCACGTGTTACGTAGCAGCTTCAGACATGCCTCTAAAAAGGGTTCAACCCCCTCCTCCATCTTGAGGTGTGTCGGCATTTGTGCAGCAGCTGCTATCGTCCCCTGTTCCTTGCTGATATGCTCTCCTTCCTAAGAAGGTGTAAGATCCCTAGCATGTGCTTCCTTTTCTACCTGGGTGACCATCCCACTGCGTGTTATGACTCTCACACTCGGGTCTATGTTTCTCAACTCGGATTTAACCCTTTGCACATTCTGTGTACGGGTGGGTTGTTTTTCCTGCATCTTGGCTATTAAAATTGGGCAATATTCAACCACATGGTCCAGCTGTCTACAATATTTGCACGAATTTCTGGTGAGATTTGGACAGTCCCTACCGAAGTGTCCCAGTTCCCCATAATTTTAATAGACTAACTTCCCATGTCCTCATCCTACACTTCCTCCCCGACCGCCTCTGCCCCGTGCTAGAGACCCTTCGAAGTTCGTTGATGTTATTAGCGACGCCGGGTCTGATTGTACCCGATACAAGTTCCCATGATCTATCATCAAGTCGTAAGTACGAAAATTCTACTCATCATGTCCTACCAACCAATAGAGCCTACACCATTTTTGCTTTAGTTCTGAGACATACGCGCCTAGCCGAGGTCAATGGTTTGTATCATACAACCCTGCTACACGATAGTCATCGCACCATAGCACAAGTCCGCTTGAGCCTGGTTTCGACAGGATGGGTTCCCCACTTGCTCCTAGGTCTACTGGAATAGGTCCTCTCATCTGCATGTAATCTGCAAGTAAAGGGAACTGATCCTTTGTATGTCCACATACCCAACATCATATGCACCATAGATCTACACAGGCATCCTTTCCTCGCTCCTTTCGCAAGTTCTGAATTTCCATATGCATAGCTCCCAGTTGTTCCTGAATTTGCTGGACCCCCACCGACATATCCTCTCTGGGTGAAATTGCTAGTTTCATAGCGGCTTCCATAGCGTTTTCCTGCGATTCAAAGGTTTGGTGACTCATTGGCGTGCATAGGTGAGGTAACAGCATAGTGATGAACCATTCCGTCTGTTGTCTATCATCATACTCGAATCCCCCTTCCCTGATTTCTCTCTTCAATCACTAATCAGCCTCCCACACTGATTCAAACACACCTTGTTTGAATTCCTTTACCTCCGCTACCAACTGAGAGTAAGATTTTGGCTTTCGAAACTATTTCTTCAAAGAGTCTTTGATATCTTGAATAGATGCATTCTCGTTCTGGGCGATGTATCTCATATACCAGTCCAGTGCTCTGTCCTCGAACACCAGGGACAGTTGTGCCCTTTTCATTGTATTGTTTGCCACATTTTCCGTAGTCCAGATGGAATCTACAACAAACAAAAATCAGTCCATATCCTCATCCCCTACCCCCTTGAACGTAGGTAGTCTCAAGTGCACATCCATATCGCTATCCAGAGGGGGTGGTGGTATGGGTGAGTCCTTACCTTTGTGCTGCTTGCACGGCAGGGAATATTGCATAGCTGGTTCTTGTAACAGATTATAGGTAGATCTCCCCCCGTCAAGGTTGGTTTGATAGTATTTACCACTGCATGTCGCGATTCCGTCTAGATCCGAGGTCATTCAATCGGTATGACTACACAGAATGCTCTTTTCACATAGTAATATTTTAATCAGCAACGGTAATGTCCTCAGAAATTTTCCCTAGAACCCTTTAAAGAATTTCCATTCGCCTTAGAGTATGAGACAAGCTGATCAATGGAAAATTCTGTGACAATTCCTCCTAGCACACTTTCCACCCAATGATCTACTATGCATGTGATAGTATTATCAGTTCTTTCCAGCTGTTGAATCAACTCTGGGGTCCACTGAGAGACTTGTTCATCCTTCTAACACTTCTGTAATTCTACAAGTCTAGCCAACCAGTCCTGAAGCTCAATCGCAAATTTTACAAAGAATGTTTCATAGCTTTCTGTAAGAATGTACCTATTTTTCCACCATTCCACCATCAACTTTGTATCGCGATTTTCTTTTACCGTGAATTCCAGTATCTGATTTTCGAACCAGTCCTCAATTTCCGTTCTTTCAGGCTTCCAACATTCTCTTTTCATTACCCGATCCCTTTCTCAAAATGCTCCAGGTCTTGAAAACGAAACCATTTATTGGCTCAATGGGTCCTGACCCAAGTTCAGAGTTCAAGGTTTTCCAAGGAACCCCTATACTACTGGCCCTTTTGGCAGTGACCTGCTTTTGCAGGTCAAAGTCTCACCCAAAGTAGTATGGGTGGGTGCTGGAACCAGGTTTCCGCACCTTGATAAAGGATAGGTAAGGCAAGCAGAGCTGCATTCGACCCGGTAATACCCAGATTGCCTCTTCTTGTGCAGGGTTGATAAGCCTCTTTTTCATCCACGTGCGCTTGATTTATAGATATATATTCCTAGGACAATAGCACAATATAGCATAAAATAGAACAAAACAGATCCGATTATAGTAAACACACTTACATAGGTTTTTCGCAGCTTAAATATAGAAAGTATAGAATGCAGTATGTACCAATGATTCGCCAAAGACAGTACACATAGATTCAGTTTTCTATCAACCTTTCTTATTCATCAATTCATCAATTCCTTCTTACAATCCCCTTCCTAGCCTGCATACACAGCAGTAGGGTCTACACACAGCTGGACTCTGGATCTCCGCACACACAGCCAACAGGAGTCCTTTCCCCAAAATCCCAAACAGAAATATTTAACCACAATTCACATCAATGGCTCTTTCTTTCTTACCTTACAACACAAAATGTTTCACTATTTATAGTAATCTAGCCTAAAATTTCCTATGGTCTAAAAACCAAGGTTTTCAGACTCCTGGTTTTCCCTTTTACCTGTTACAATGCTTTCGGGGCTTTGAACCACCCCAAAACCCCTGTGCTAGACCAAATATAATCAAAAGTATTAAAAAATGGACCAATTTCGCAACTCGTAGGAGACCATGTTCCAACAGCTAGCATACTTTGCAGCATTCTCTATGAGAGTATCGTGTTGTTGTGTCCTCTATTAGAAGTGCCTCCAAGGCCTCCGAGAGTTCCATTGATATGGAATTTGGCCTCCATGATACGTCATTTAGGTGAGGGTGAGGTGGGGAAATACTTTAAACCCATGATACAGGGATGCTTTATGTCCAACTTTCAGATGATTCTAGAGTACCCGTACATTGGTGTGGATTTCATGGGAGATCCAGATATGGGCTTACCCTACAGTGACTCTTGGGTTCTGACACATATGTCATTTGTATTTTTTGTAATTGTGCTTAATTTTAATTTATTTATGATGTATATTTATGACTATGTTGATACCATGTATGTTTTCTTGGAGATGTGGTTCCTCATAGACGTCTGTTGACCTACTTGATGCGCAATGATACTCTATGATTGAGTATAGTTGGTGCAGAAGATTTATTGTGCTGGCGAAGAGATGAAAGGGTGCAACAGAACCTTATCTTACTAGCTCAGTGCTACCACATTGAGATAGGTGGTCCATTTGGAGTGGGAGGTAGCTCATCTTCTCAGGCTGAGATGGACAGGATGCAGGAATGCACCGAGGCTGTAGAGGCTTGTGCTAGAGATGTCGATGATCCTTGGTATCACATGGCTTCATTTTTCCATGGGATTACTAAGGAGGGATGGTCGAGGTCCGGGAAGGACGTGGTAAAGTGGGTTATGGCTCGTGATAGAGTGCGGTTCCCTATTCTTCATTGTCTTGCAATGGTAGTGGTGACTGCTCATCCTATATTGGATCCATCAATAAATGAAGATGGTGGTCCTCAGGAAGGGGGTGCAGGGGATGTTGCGCTCTATCCCTAGATGCACTTTTGACGTGTGTACCACAACAAGCAATGATTATGAGGATCCTCCCTTTTTGAGGACTCATTTTTCTGGCTCATTCTAGCAAATGTATTTTTTTCACTCACACACACACACACGGGCACATATATGGTGATTTTTTTGGCTCTCATGATGTGCTTTTATATGTATGATTTCATACATGTATTGTACTTTTTCATTTATGTGATGGACACGATGTTCATGACTTATATGTCTCGATGATGATATGTATGTGATGCTTTCTAGTCTAGGATTTTATTAGCTATGAAGTCAGATATATTATTTTTATTTCTTGGTATATGTGAAAATGTGATATGATCATAACCATGAGCTAATCATTGTGCATGCAGGTATTTCTAGAAAAGATAAGGATCACATACTTTGAAGGTTTTGTTCAACTATGCAGGTGACTGATACCTAAATTGGAGGTATCAGCCAAGAGGCCTATGATAACATCATATTTAGATTGATTATTGGTTGTTGAATCAATACATAGCCCATTCTAGTGAAAGGGTTTCAAGTTAGGAAAGCATATGGCCCAGGCTGTTGAAGCAAGGATTTTCGACCCTCGAGAAGCACCATAAAAAAACTCGTGATGATAAGCTGAAGGATGATCCATATGCAACACATGATGAAAGAGTGATTTTATTGTACATCCATGATGAGGTGGTCATCATAAAAATAATTCATGATACATACATCTACATTCTATGGTTGTTTTTTAGTGTTATGGATATAATTTCTTGAGGTAGAGCCCATTGACGAGATATTTGAGGAAAGTTCCATATGCCTTTCATAAGTTATATGCCCCCTTGAGGAGACAATGTTTAATAATGTATGGGCCCTTCCATAATGCCTCAAACTTCCCTGGTCCGAAAGTTCTTTGGCAGCATTGTAGAAAAGGAATAACTCCCCCTCTGTGAATGATCAAGGGGTGAAATTGTGATGAAAATAGGGTTTACTCATTTTATGTGCTTCATTTTGCTAGAGAGATTCTCGCCGAATTTCATTTACATGTTATAATTGTACCAAAATATGCTCTAAGGGTGTTGTGTTAGATAAAAGT
The DNA here is from genome assembly GCA_034641835.2 of Pinus albicaulis. NCBI lineage: Eukaryota > Viridiplantae > Streptophyta > Pinopsida > Pinales > Pinaceae > Pinus > Pinus albicaulis. Next base: position 1,044,999,004 of record CM076580.1, read on the forward strand.
TTGATGGACATGTGTAAGGTAGGGATATCACGCTAATGGGGAGAAAATATTCAACCCCATAGAATAATTGGAAAGGTGTGAACCTAGTGGATGCTTTGACTTTGGCAGCATTGTAGAAAAGGAATAACTCCCCCTCTGTGAATGATAAAGGGGTGAAATTGTGATGAAAATAGGGTTTACTCATTTTATGTGCTTCATTTTTCTAGAGAGATTCTCACTGAATTTCATTGGCATGTTATAATTGTACCAAACTATGCTCTAAGGGTGTTGTGTTAGATAAAAGTTTGATGGCCATGTGTAAGGTAGGGATATCACGCTAATGGGGAGAAAATATTCAACCCCATGGAATAATTAGAAAGGTGTGAACCTAGTGGATGCTTTGACCATAGTGTGGTATGCCCATAAGGCATAAAATACCATGTGGTGCCAATTGGTTTTATGGATGTTCACCATATGTTGCAACATTGTTTTGAAAAATTTGTTGATAGCTTCCACCCGTTCATTGGACTAAAGGTAGTATGGAGAAGCAAACTTATGAGAGAAACCAAGGTGTTGGGATAACTCCTGAAATATATCGTTCTTGAAATGTTTTCCATGATCAGATACCAACTCCTTGGGAACATTGAACCGTTTTATGACATGGTTAAATAAAACCTGTGCCATTGTGTTGATGATTTTATTATATGTGGGCATGGATTTTTTGGATTTTTTAAATTAGTAGACGACCACCATAATATACCTATGGTTGCTTAAATATGGAGGGTTGTAGGTCATGAAGTCTATTCCACATTTACAAAAGGGATTGATGATGGTGACTAGGTGTAGGGGGGGTGGTGGAGCTCATGCATTATGAGAATATATTTGGCACTGCTCACATATCTCTAATGCTTTAATATAGTTACGGAATAGTATGGATCAGAAATAACTGACATTGAGGATTTTCTAAGTAGTAGCCATCCCTGAGAGGTTGTCATTGCATGCTCCATTTTGGCAATAATTTAATACTTTTTTAGCTTGTTCGAGGGTAATACATCAGTGCAATATGGTATCGATGCCTTGACGATAGAGGAGAAACCCCATGAGAAGGTAAAAGGGGGTTTGATGGCGAATGGGTCTTCGGTTGTTGCGTGTAAGCTGAGTTTTGAACTTTTGATTTTGAATAGAGAGGAGGATGTCACCATATCATGGGTCATCTATTGATACAAAGAACAAATTTCTGTTAGGGAAATCATCATTAGCTGGGGACCCTTGGGTCTTTATCGGGAGATATGTGATGAAGTTAGAAAGGATAAGCACCTTCTTTCTCTCAGGGGAATAAAAATTTAGGTCAAATTCTTGCAGGATAACTACCCATCGAGCATATTTTTGGTTCATCATATGATGAGTGAGAAAATTTCTCATGGGGTTGATATTTTCTATTATGGTAGTGGTCGGTAGGATTATATAATGCTGAATATTCTGTATGGAGTGTACTAGGTTTGAGGTTGTCTTCTCAGCTAGCTCATACTTTAAGACAAACTCGAAGAGGTTCTTTCTGATGTAATATTTTTTGTGCTCCATATTATCATATCCTTCTTGGACTAATACTCCAGAGATGGAAACGACATATGTTTATAGGTAAAGGTTATAGTATTTATTTTTGTTAAGAGGGTTAATATATGGAGCTTTAGATAATTCATATTATGAGTATTCAAATTATTTTTTGTGGAAGGGAATTTTCTGACGAAGAAGGCACAATAATGCATGTGAACAAGTGGTGTAGTTGGGAGAAAAGCGACTTAAGGATTTGGCCTTACCCTGTAATCTTTGAAACTTCTTTAAATGTTTTTGGGTTTGTATGTCCCAGATGGAATGATCACTGAAAGGGTCAAATCTAATATCTTTTTGGGAAAAAAGAAATCCAACTAGTCTTCTCGCATTGATACTAAAGACACACTTGAGAGGGTTCAAGTGTAGGTTATATTGCCAAAATATTTGAAACACTAGGCAGAGATCCTCTAAATGATCTGTGCATTTTTTTTTATAGAATAGTAAGGTCATCCAAATAATCGAGGATGATATGTTCCAAATCATGGAAGATATAATTCATGGCCTGGTTTAAGGCAACACCAACATTTTTAAAACCAAAGGAAATGACTAAATATGTGAATGTACCCCATGGGGTTATGAATTTTTCTTTATACTGATCTATATGGTGGATCTAAATCTGATTATACTTGGAGAACCCATCCATGAAGGATAATTCTTCGTGTTGAGCACAAGCATCAATAACTTGATCGATGAATGGTGTAGGGTAATTGTCATTGGGACATTATTTTTTCATATTGCGACAATCAAAACAGACATGAATGGTACCTTGTATTTTCATGACGGGTATAGGGTTTGAAACCCAAGAATTACAAGTGATAGGATAAATGAAACCAACCTTGTGGACATTTTAAAATTCTTTCTTGATCTCTTATACTTTAGAAGGATGGAGATGACGCTTCATTTTCCTAATGGGGTGGAGATCAAGATATGTGTAAATATGGTGCTCCACAATGGTGGGACTGTTGCCTTGCATTTCAGAGTAATTCCATGTAAATACATACCTATATTCTCATAACAAGGCCTTGCATGAGGCTACCTCCTCTAGGGAGCATGCTACCCCCAGCGAGATCTCTTCGACTATGCAAGGTTTGTTTAAAATATCAAACTTGATGGTAGCTGAGATATTTGACATGTTCCCTTCCTTGAATGCATTTGGTGATGGGATGGGATGTTTAAAAGATATACCTATCTTGGTGGTAGGAAATCCTTTGATTATATTATGCAAACAATGTCCCTTGGTGCATCAATAGGTGCAAATTCCTTTTTATGTAGAAAGAATGAAAAACGCTACATGGAATCCCATGGAAATTCAGGTTCCTTCATGGCCTCTAAAATATCCTTGTCTGAATGAAAAAAGGTATTTAATATTCAACTTGGTTGTGTGAGGTCGTGAGGGTGGAGTTTGGGCCTAGATATACGAGTATAAAATCATGACAATGATTCATTGGTTGATTCTGTTGAACCCAGCAAGGTTAGAAATGTGTATATGGGATGGGTATGCATAGTCAGTATAGGTTCCATAATTGTGGTGGGTTTAATAGTATCTACACCAAAAAATTATGAGAAGACAACATGAATCAGAGTTCCTACAAAAGGGGAAATGAATTTTATATGATGTTTAATGTCTTCGGCATTAGGGGGTGATAGAATATCTGTAATGGTGGATGGATGGGGATTAGGATTAAATTCCCACATCAAAGTAGTCATCCTAGGAGCCAATGCATGTTCCTTCATGCAAGTTTTTTGTGCAGGGAAATTGTGAACTTGTTCATAACAGAGGACATGTCTCCATAATATGAGAGTCCATGGTTCAAGCATTGCACGCATGACTAGTGATAACATGATAAATAATGTGGGTGCCAGCATTTTACATAGCACGAGATGATGGAAAGTGTTTGGCGTCATGATGTGTGTTCTTCTAGGTTTTGGACACCTCTAGATCTTAGTATCTTCATGATGTGTTCTCCTGACGTCTATTTATTTCAAATATTCTCTTGATACTAAAAAACATGGAAGGTATTGGCATGATGTTGCATGAACATATAGCTTGATATGAACGAGCATGTATAAGAGTATATACCAATAAGAGAAATGTGTCTCTTGTCTTACTCAATTCCCAACACTGATGGACCATATGGTCGGGTCTGTCGCATAGGGAACAAGTGGGGCGATGTTTTGAAAATACTACATGAGGCCATTTCTCAATCATTGTAAATCCTCATTGAGGGTAGGAGGTAACATGGTGATGGGTGCCTAGATGAGTCACATGTGATGCCTTTTCTTCGAACACACAAAATATGGTCCTCGATTTTTTGTCCCTCATTGGTGTAGTGTTATCTTGGGATTGGGTATCTGTTTGGATATATGTTGAGTTGTCAATAATGAGTTGGTGTATAAAATCCAATGTTTGATAATATCTAGGAAGGGTTCGGAAAAAGTGAGTATGATTGTTGTGTGTGCAAATGTGGAAAATGTGGTTTTTTTTCCTTCATTTTTTGTTACGGATAACCTAAGGGGTAGGGTACCATTTATTCAATTATGTCAGTCAAGACACTGGTTAATCAGATGATCCAGTTCATCAAGTTGAAATTTGCACAAATATATTGAAAATGGCAACAAGAAGAGGAATTTAACCTTCCCTTAATTAAATTAGAAGGAAATTGTAATTCCACATCACATGGCATGTTTTACAAGTTAACTAAGTCAGATAGACTTAGATAGCTCAATAAATTAATTTTTAGGGTCGAAATAGAGGCATGTATAGTATTCCCTATGTTTTACGGGGGCCAAATAGAGTTGATTTTGAGTTGTAATTAATTAACTTAATTATTTGAGTTAAAATCATTTTAACTAGTTCTAACTGATGGAGGAACTAGTGAGAGGTCCAGTGAATTAAATTATATTTAATTCACATGTATTTATTAATCAGATAACTAATAATTCACTCATAATGAAGTCATGCATGTTAGTTTTGAGGAATATCCAATTGAGATTGGAGTTAACTGGAAGTGTACTATAAGTTGTATAATCAGGAAATTGTACAGATGGTGCATGGAGTGAGAGGAAGAGCCTTGATGTAATGAACAACTATTATGAATTGATTTTCTCATTAAATAGGGGCCTAATTCCTCATTGAACTGTGCAAGGAAGTAGGACCTTGGAAGGCTAGGAAATTGACTAAGTATTGGGCAGAGTCAGCCTATGAAGTAATGAGAGAGACAAATATAGTGCAGAGAGCTCTCAAGCTAGAGAGAAGAATTGTATTGTTCTCATATTATTTAACTTATGCAATATAAATATAGTAGGGATTTATCTGAGTGTTTCCTCAGATAAATCATTGTGTTGTGTGATTGAAATTATTTCTCTTTATTGTTCACGTGATTGTGCGATCATAATTAGTTTTTTCAATTTCTAGATTAGATTCAAGTATTTTTTTTTTTAGCTTATTACAAATATTAGTTAGAATCTATGTGTATTTTCTATATGGTATTAGAGAAGGAATCACTATATAAGATAAGAATACGAGATATTTTTGAGAATGTGAATCGAGTTTGCATATATTATCTTTAGGATCAAAAAGAGGATCAAGATGTATTTTTGTGGATTGAGACTCGAATATTCCCTTGGTGGTAGTTTGAATTACATAACTTGGAAGGACAGGATGGAAGAAGTGTTGGAAGAAAATGGGATACAGGAGTTCATATAAAGTGATATTCGTAAGCCTACAACAGTAGACGCTCAAGATCTAGTGGCATGGAAGAAGAACATAACAAAGGTAAGAAGGATTATATTGGAAGGAGTTCGGGATCATATTGTCTTGAACCTCCATGGAAATGAAACACCATATGCTATGGAATTCCTTAACATATTTTTTTCAGAACAACAATGGCCATAGGAAGTTGGCATTGAAGGATAAGATCAGAAAAATAAAATTGGAGAAGGGTGAAATAATACCATAGTACTTGACATGGTTCACCCTATGTTGGGATGAGATTGGAAGTATTTGTGTATTGTTTCTGAGGATGATCTAGTGAGCCTAGAACTTCTAGGCCTTTACAAGAGTTGGAATAGCTACCAAGATTCGGTAAATGGGAGGGAGAAGTTACTAGATTGGTCAGACTTGGTGAAAGAAGTGATTAGCAGAAACACCAGAGAGAGGACCTCTTCCAAAAAAGAGGACTTTGCATTAGTCAGTAAAGGAAATAAATCCATGGGAAAAAAGTCTTACGGAAAAGAGGGAAATAAGAAATAATTGTCCAAAATCAAGTATTTTCACTGTCACGAGTTCAGGCACCATGCCATGAAATTTCCACAGAAGAAGGCAAGCAAGAAGTAGCCTACAATAGAAACAACAGGTGAAGCTCTAGCTTCACAATTTGAACTTGAGTTCACTCTCATTGCATGCATGGAAATAACTATAACGGGATGCATGTTATATCTCAGCAATGTTTCCTCATTTCATATGACAAGGAATAGATATATCTTAAGTGACTTGGAGGAGAAATACCTCAAGAAAAACATATAGTTTGGAGGTGATGGGAGGTATATCATGACCGACATGGGTATAGTTACTTTTTAGAGAGATTCTAGCTCCACTCTAATACTCAGAGATGTGTTTTTTATTCCAATACTAAATAAGAATCTTGTTTCCATCTCAAGGTATTGAAATACTATGGCTATGATGTGATATTTAGCAAAGGAAAGATTTTCCTTATACACATCACCACGGGAGAGGTGAAGCATATCAGTGTGCAAGTCAAGAACCTATATTCCTTGAGGTTGAAGATGCATGCAAATATTTAAGGATTAAGGAAAAGGGTACAGACTTGATGGTTGGGAGGGAGCATGAATTACCTCTCAACATGTAGTCTCAGAAGTAGTCTCAGCAAGTTGTGGAGCAACCAAAATTGGAGAAGAAGAGAGGAGACCAAGCGGAGGAATCCACTCAAGCAGAGACCTCTGGTAGGGGGAATTTTTGAGCCAAGTGAGAAGAGGGATCACATGTAACCATACCTCCAAGTGAGAGTTGGGAAGATGTAAAGTAATATTCCCATGAGTGTATAAATTTGGGAAGGGTCCATTGATATTTATACTCTCTTGGATCATTATCTTACTACGAGGGCACACAATACACAATAGAAGGATGGATCTGTGGTGGTTGATACAGTGAGATGCCAGAGTGAGAAATGAAGAGACTAGTCGAAGTCAGACACTGAGGAGAACAATGTAGAGTTGGAATCAATCCATAGGGCACAATGCAGAGTCAGAAGTAGCGTGGAGTTTTTAGTGGATAGTGTAGTAGCTAGTAGTAGTCAGAGACTCTTGTGACAGATGCATTATACTGATCATAATTGATTCAATTTGGATGATTTTCAGTTTCAAAAGTTGTAGTAGAAAAATAAATAAAGAGAAGTGTTGCATGCAGAACATTAAAAAATGTATCAGAACAGGATAGAGTTGAATTCCTTTCTTGTTGAGAGAGATTATTGAATTTTGTAACAAGAAATATTGAAAATGGCAACAAGAAGATGCTTCTAATTTAATTTCCCCTTAATTAAATTAGAAGCAACTTTTAATTCCACATCACATGAAAACTTGTATGAGTTAACTAAGTATAGAAGCCTTAGTTAGCTTAGTCAATTGGAGTTGAGGGTCAAACTAGAGGCATTTCGAGTGTTCCCTAAGTTTTTGGGGGCCCAGTTACAGTTGATTTTGAGGTGTAATTAATTTAGTTATTTGAGTTAAAATCAGTTTAACTAGTTCTAACTGATGGAGGAACTAGTGAGAGGTCTAGTGAATTAAATTAGGCTTAATTCACGTTCAATGATTAATCATATAATTTATACTTTGCTCATAAATAACTCATATGTCAGTTCTGAGGAATACCCAATTGATATTGGAGTTAAAGGGAAGTGTACTATGAGTTGTATAATCAGAAAATTATAAAGATAGTGCATGGAGTCAGAGGAAGAGACTTGATTTAATGTGGAACTATTATCAGAAATTTTTCTCATTAAATAGGGGCCTAATTCCTCATTGAACCATGCAGGGAATTATGAGCTTGGAAGGGTAAGAAATTGGCTAAGTATTGGTGAGGGTAAGCCTAGGAAGCAATGAGATATATAGAGATAGTGCAGAGATATCTCAATCCTATGAGAAGCATTGTATTTTTCCCATATTATTTGATTTCTGTAATATACAAATAGCTAGGCTTTTAGGTGAGGCTTTCCCCTGATAAATATTTATGTTGTGTGATTGAAATTATTTCTCTTTCTTATTCATTTGATTGTGCAATCTTAATTGGTTTTTGAAATTTGAAGAGTATTTTCAAATATTTTTTTATATAATATTACAAATATTAGTTTGAATCGATGTGGATTTTCGACACATCACAAAAGGTACATATGGAGGTAGGTTGAGGTGTCACTAATTCTGGTTTCTTCCTTCTATGGTGGGAGGTTGTGTGACCATGTGTGTAAGACAAATATGAGCATGAAGCCTCTTCCTGAAAACACAAAAGATGGTTTTATACCCATCATCTACCACTAAATGGGGCCATGATATTGGCTTGAGTGAGTGTTCACAATGCATCTCGGTATCAAGGGATTTTAGGGAAATGATCAATGTAATGCTCATATTCAATGCAAATAGTGCATGCATGGTTGGTGTGGCATTCTCTCTAGTAGGTGGAGGTGGGGTCACTAGAAATTTTTGGGTGTGTTGAAGAGATTTTAGCTCCTCTAAATTGGGGCACATGTTGGTAGGGTGCCCAACTACTCCACATGAAGCACAGGGTCGAGCTACCCTAGATGAGGAAGATTTTGAGGCGTCCACCTTCTTTCCTTGTTGCTTACCCCTCTTACTGGTATTAAGTTAGTGTCAATATATTCATTTCCCATGTTTGGGTGGTTTCTTGAGGAGGGAATATAGGAATGATGCTTGTCGAGGTAATACCTTAGCTTTTTGACATGGACTGAGCAACCATATACCATATTAGTATCACTAGAGCCATATTTGGAAATGTGAGCGTTGTCATGATTAAGTGCTAGAAAAAAGTAGGTGGGGGACATAAGAACAGTGTTTGGGTGATAGCAAATGGTAGGAATTTATAATCAGTAGTTGCAACACTAGTTGTGTTAGGAACTTGTTCCTGACTCTTGGAGGTGTTTAATGAAATCATCATGCACACCAGAGCACTTGTGGCTACAAGAATGGTCTCTAGAATAGGTAGTCCCTCGGTTATGTACCAAGGACTGTTGATGGTTTAAATTTTCCAGGTCCAAATTTAGTTTAGGTTGTGATAAACTCAATGGAAGATCCTACAAAAAACAGCACACCATCAGGTACCTTATTCTCATAGTTTGTGAGTTGGCCAGCCATAAAAATTTTCCCGTAATGAGGGAACATCGTTATCATGAATATGGAAGATTCTAATGAAGTCATTTCATGCATTTAACTTCATCCAAGAATAATATTGTAATAATATTGTGCATCCAAGACTTCTATGTCAATGATCATAGTTTTACCGGTGACTTGCATTGGAATGTCTTGGAATAGGCCTGTGGGAGCAGAAGTGTGCCTGTCGTATGCTCTGAGACTGATGTGATATGGTTTGATTTCAGGAGATACAAGATTTTCCAAGAATTTTTGGACGTAATTCATCTAGATTCTCCCTCATTAACCATTTAGTGGTGTATGGTGACATTCCCAATTGTGACCGGAATTTGGAAGGTGAATATCGATGGAATACATAGGGTAGTGTTATCCAAGTCGAAAGACATTAAATTATAATTAGAAGGGTTGATTGTGCTGAACATGGGAAGAAAGGATTTTTTTAGGGTTGGGCATGTTTGCAAGACTTCCAAGGTTGACATAGCTAAAGGAGATTGAGCTAAGTCATCGACTATGTTGTAGTTGTGAGTAGCCTTTGAGCTATGTTCCATTACCTATAAAGGCCCTTCGAGCATCTTTGATATGGATTCTATAGGATGGTGATGGATTTTCAAAGGTGTTGTAGGTGTTGTACGTGTTGTAGTGGTCAAGGTGGATGGGTTGGTTTCTAGTGGATTTTCGTAATACTAGTTTTTCTTTCATCGGAGAATGGCTTCCCCTACGATGTAAATGTCGCGACTTGAGGTATTTTTGGAACTTCCTCCAAGAGGATTGTGATACTATTGTTGGGAGGGTTATTGATGAGTATTTACCACTCCTTGAGGGGGAAAGGATTGTGCATTACTGCAATTTTCTAGTTTTGTCCCACTTTCCCCTTAGTATTGTGCATCCTCTTCAACTTAGGGAGTTGAGGGTATTTTTGCGTGTGATGACCATATTCCCCACAAATGGCACAATCATGATTAGTCCATAGACCAGGGTTCTTGTTTTTCCTTTGTGGGATATTATTATTTTTTCCCTAGTTTAGATTTTGGTTGGGGTTGTCCCCAACAAGTTCCCTTGGAGGTTGTTGTTGATTGTTTCCTCCTTGTCCAGGTTTTTCCTTTGGATTTTTCTTTCTTTTTTTCTTAGTAGTGTTAGGTGGGTTAGTTGTGCTTGGTTTTTCAAACGTTAGATTTTTTTGAGCGAGAGAAGGTTGCACAAAATTAATGCCTATATTATCATGCACTTGTGGGTTATTCTGTTGAGTTGTTGGAAAAGGGAAGGATAGACTCCCTTTTTTCGGCAGTCATATGCGTCCTAGGAAGTGGAAACCACTTCTGCGTTTCGAGGGGTGTACTAATTTTACTGTGTGGAAGGATATGGGCCACCCTATGTGGGAGGGTATTGGCCACCTTTCGTGGGAGGATATTGGTTGACATGTATAGCAAGATTCTTCATTGATGTAGGTTTAAAGGGGTAATATTCTATATTCTATGGTGGTTATGTTGGAAGCGTGGAACCAAATGGTTGGATAATGTACATATTTATAGAGCACTCGAATGCACTTCCCAGTTGATTTTTGGCTATGGTCTTGTTGAGGCCTCGGAATTCCATTGCCACAACATGGGGGAAAACCACCTTGTCCAGACCTTAGAGAAAGTCATTTTCTATTTGGTGTTGTGGCTCTGACTGGGGATAAAGGGACCAGTTTTCCTATAAGGATGATTTTGGGGGTTTGTTTTGTTTATATAACATGTAATGGAAAATGATTTTAATCTATCAAATGCATTTATCTAACACTTTATCTATTCTACTATATACCCAGGTTGTTTCTTCCTTTATGCGATCTAAAAATATATCCTCCAACTATTAGTAATGAATATTATTTAATAGTTGAAAGAGATAAAAATTATGGAAAGATGGTTTTTTTTTTTAAATTGTTTGATTAAAAGAATTGTGAAAATTATATCACATTCATATGTGTGATTATATATCCAATAAGAAATCATAGACAAATATTAGTAAAAAAGTGCATTTAGCATTCGTTTATGATGATGTTTCAAATATATAATGCAATAAAAAGATAACTGTCAATCTAGAAATAAAAACATAATACAAGTGAATAGAAGTACCATATGTACAAAGTCCTACTCATGTAAACTAAAAATATATTTATGCTCCTCTTCACTTTCAAGAAATTTAAAGAGTACAGTAGTGCAACATCAGTTAAAAAACTTCAAATGTCAAAAGATAATAATCCATCAAAGCATTTACAAACTTATAATAGTGCATTTTTTGCAAATGTTTCTGACAAATTTATGAACCCTTATCTAAGTGCATGAGAGGGGTTTAAATAGTAAAATAAATATGTTTAAAAATATATTATTACATAAAAATAGAGGAGGTTTCAAACAACCATCCTCATAAGACAAACTTTAACTACAATCTAGGAAAATAATGTAACAATATAACTATGAATTCTAATCTTTCATTTGGATTTGATCTCGAAGTTGACAAATATCTAACATGGGTTTGAGTTGAGTTGGCTGCGAAATTCTTGATCTAACATGTCCTTTGAATATTGCATTTGAGATTGCTGGCTATGATCTTTTTGTTGAATCAGTTAAAGACTGCAGGGTTTGGTACTGATGATAAGGTTTGATTAGAAAATTCCAATAAATTTCTTGATCAAACTTATTTAATTTTTTAATCATTTCTTCCTGCATTTCCATGTTTTGTTTCCACTACGTTTCCAACTGTTTGATTTCTGAGAGCACTTCAGATGTGCACTCTTTAATATTTTATGATTTCAAAAGCTGTTCACATACAAATTCAGTAATTTCCTTCATTAACCTTGATTCTTTTTCTACTGCTTTGTCTGCTTGCTTTATCTGTGCTTCCCAATCCTTAAATAATATTTCCTTGTGGAATTTATCTACCTGGGGTAGATCAGATTCCTTGCCTGAGTCTAACGCTTGCCATTGAATATGTTCATTGATTTTCTTCTCAATATTCTCACACTCAAGTTTCTGGATAGCCACTTGCTGGATCAATATTTCACTTGAATCATAATAAGAGATAGTGATAGAAGCTTGTTGGAAAAATACTTCTTGTTTCTTCTTTAGTATAGCATTCACATCCAATGCTTATTTTATGAATTTCTCTAACTATGGATGGCTTTGTAATTTTTTTATTGTTTTTTCCAGTTGCATTTTCTTTACAGTGAGTTGTACCTAATGCTGAAAATTTAATCTTTTAAAATCCTTTTGAAATTGGGACATTTTCAATTCCAATTCCTCTCCGGAGTTAGACTTTTCTTTCTCTAGTAGTTGTTCTAAATCTTGTATTTTATCTTCTCTCTGCTTTAGTAACAATTGAACTTCATTGGCCTTATGAATATTGGCAGTAGCATATGCCCCTGAAAACTGTGATAGCTTGGTTAAATGTTCAGTAGGATCAGCTAGATGATCCTTCCATAAAACATCAACAGATTCATTTGTAAGAATTGAGACTATATCATATATTCTTCTTATTTTTCTCCTCTTGACTACAACCTTATTAATAGGAATGTATAAGAAATCCAGTGAAGGGATTTCATCAATTTGTAACACTATCTACTGTGTAGGGGAAGCCAGAATGATCTCTCGGTCATGAGTTTCAGGAACTTGTTGTAGTGGAGTAACAATTTCTACTAATTTCTGAGAGTATTATGGTGTCTCAAAATTGGTTTATTGATCAGTATTAGGATTTATTTGAGGTGTTTTGATTGTCTTAGAAAAATTATCCCATTCACTCTTAAAATATTTTGGCTGATATTTTTCTGACTGATTAGGTGTATCTTTGTAGTGTTGAACTTCTTGGGAAGATTCCTTTCTCTTGCATCACAATCTCTTTGATAACTTCACTAATTAAATTTTCTAGGCTCTCATTTCCTTTTTCGGATTCATTGTAAGAATGACACAAATTCTGAGATTGATGTTCTAATTTCCCTGACTCATCTTCAGAAATGCCTTTAGTTTCATTATCTAAGCTAATACTTGGAGTTGGTCTATTGATATCTTCAGTAGTCAATAAATCCAGAGGAATACTTTCCAGTCTCTTGCTTCTATATGCTTCGAAGGCTTCTAAGTCATCTTGATTGAGTTGACGGGATGCAAAATTTAATATATCTTAGAACTTTTCAATACCTTGAAAGAAATTATCAAATATATCTATCTCTTTCACAAAAGGATTTACTTTGAGCTCTGTGATGAAGTTCTTAATTACATCATTGGGGTAATATGGCCGCTTTGGCATTACAACCAAATTCAACAAATTAGCATTTGAAACTTCCTTGTAGGCATGACCAATATCAAAAAGTGCAAAAGTACTGCACTATAAAGGAAAATTAGGCCAAACAGCCTTCTTATCATCTTTAATTTGTTTTGAAATACCATTTACAACAAGATGGTAGGAAATCTATCTAGCAAGTAGCTTGTCAAGAACATAATATGGCAGGACATGAGGAGAATCATAACTCCAAAAAACTCTGGCATAGGTGAAACGTTCTTCAGAAAACCATCTGGAAATGGGAAAAATGTCTGTACTAGCCTCTTTGGAAATCCTAGGCGTTTTCTCATTGAATATAATATGGTGCATAGGCATTATGATTCTATGGAAAATTTTGTAAAAATGTAGATGAAAATAGGATTCCCAAATGACTCTGTGAAAAAATTTGGATTGGAGTAGGGTCTTGGGTCATCTATTTCCATCCCATGGTTGGAAAACTCAAATAAAAGAAAATTTCATACATGAAATAGGCACTTATGTAAAGGGGGGGTATTTCTCTAGATGAAACACTTCTTTTACTCCTTTACTCCATGATATTTCTGGCTAAATTATTAGATAGGATATTTCCCAATTCAGAATTAAGTAATTGATGATTGCGTCAATTAATGGGGCCCAATCTACAGAAAACCTAGTAGTATCAGGTTTTGCAAATAATCTACACAACATAACAGTAGCATAACAATAAGGGAAAATAATTTTTGCTATTGGGTACGTATAAAGTTTGTCCTGTTTAATCTTGCCTTGGTCATCCTTCCATTCTTTTATATCTTTCATCAGGTCTAGATTTTTTGTTCTAAAGCTTTGAATAAAATCTTTGTCATAGTTCTGTTGCGGGATGGGGAAGTGGTACATTTTCCTCAAATATTCTACCCTGAATGAATTGATATTCTCACCCTTTGAATCATTAAATGTTTTATATTCTATGTTCAAGTGGTGAATTATCCACTTAACCATATCTGTATAGGGGAGAATCTTTGGCCTTGATGCTACCTTACGAATGAATGAGCATGCAACATTGTAATAGGTTGGGTCTAAAGAAACTAGTGCATCTGCTGTAGAAACTTTGATTATTAACCTTGGATTTTCATTCTTGAAGAATTGATACATTGCCTCCCACGAAGAACTTCCACAATCCTTGTTGGAGATGGTATCTGAGAATAGGGGATACATATTTGAGCCTTAAGTAGATGATGCTTGGGCACGTTCTTTTCCTTTCTTGCTCATCTCTATAATCCTTGCTCTATTAAATGGTTTCCTGAATTCAAATGAACAGAGAAAACTTTAGAAATAGAGATACAAATAGAATAAAAAAAAAAAAAATCCAACGTTCAATCATTTCAAACATGCTCAAAGTAGATATGAATCTTTCAAACCTTACTCCTATTAAATGTTGTTAATCATCGATAATAATTTTAACTAAATATCTTACAAATCTTCATGTGAAATGTCTATTTATCAATTTAAGACGTTAGATCTTATATTGAGTTGATTATACATGAATCATTTCTCACACTTGAGAAATAACTACCAATTATCGCATATCGCAACTTATAACTATTTATATTACTTATGTTACCAATAAATCTCGCAAGATGAGATCTGCGCAAATCACACATTGCAATTTCTATGTGGTAAGAAAACTTTATTTTAGTTATTTTCTACAAAATGTGAAATTCTCTTAAGGAATCATTACCGATGAGCTTTATCGAACACTTGGAATTTTATGTTTTTTTCTTTATTGATTTGTCGGGTACGCTTAATCACAACTCTTACCGAATTGTAAAATTTTTGATAATTTTACAAGGCGCGATGCGATTTTTTTTTTATAACAGTGTTTAAATCATTTTGCAATGGGAGTTTTATATAATTTCATAAACGGTTTAGTGCATATCACAGCCCACATGAATTAATATGTTTTAAGTTGTTTAAGTTTGTAAGCTATGCGATTTGCGATGCGCGCTAAGGAATGAAAGCGGAAAGGAAAAGAGCTTTATTTCCTAAATTTTTTTGAATTAGGCTAAGAATTAAACAAAAAAAATTTCCTATTTATTTTTAAAGGGTCCCCATTTGTTAAAAATAAATGCGGGTTGTTTTATAGCACAACAGGTCCCGATCAACCCCTCTGAAACACTAGGCATTAACTCTGGTTTAAAATTTTCCAAATGAGGTGCATATGAAATGACATGGTAGAGATATCCATATTGCATGTATATGAGCTCTAATTTTTTATATTTTTTTGTAGCCTCTTCTTCATTTTATGGGGAGGAATTTGGTACATATTTTGAGATATATAAGGTGAGAGATCTTAAAAATAAGTGGAGAATGAGTTTTTATTCCAGATGAGCTTTGCAAAAGCTACGACATTTTCTCCATTCATGGATATGGTTTGGTATGTGCATAGCAGATGTTTATTTGAAATGACTTAGGAGTTCCAGTCCCCAGTCTTTGCGACCTGAGAGTTGGAAGAATGTGAGGAATGTTTTGGCTATAGAATCAAAGTTCCCATGTGACCGAGAGGGTTGGCCTATGTACCACTTTGATGTGGACCCTGTGAAGGTGCATTGAAATAGTTGTAGGTGAATAATATATTTTGTGATTCTATTGGATGAAAACCAAAGGTGAAAGTTCATGACATGGTTTCCCATATCTTCTCCTTATTTCCCTTCAAATTTTGGTACATATGAAGGTAACTTAGTTGGAATTTGTGGCCAATTTGGGCCATTTAAGATAGGGTCATTGGTTAACTGAATTAAATCAGGGAGATTTAAGGAAGCTAAAAATGGGACTTGAAATTTATTTACGGCTAAAAAATAGTTTTGAGCAACTATATGTAAAAGGATTCCCCTATGATGGTGGTTTCCTTGGTGGGAACCATGTGCACTCCCAAGAGGAGTGTTTTGTGGGCTCCCAGGAGGGGTAGTGTGAGGATTCCCTTGAAGGGTATCGTGTCGAGTCCATTTATGGGTAGTGAAAGGATTTTTTTTTAAATGAGGAGTCCCAATCAAAGTTTCACCGAGAAAGGATGATCCTATAATCGTGGCTATGTGGCGTCTTCTACGCCTAAATGATGAGAGACCCAACACACCTCCCAGTAATATGGTGAGGTTTTGGAAATTTCTAGAGGAACAAGGAGCCGTGGGGTCCCATATGGTGTCGATTAGAGTGTGTGTCACTTCGTGTGATGAGGGAAGGAGATAAATATCAAAGCAAGTAAATCACATACATAAAAAAAAGTGAAAAATAAAATGATTACTTGCCATTTAACTTATGTTATGTGATAAATCAAAGAAAAAATTGTTTTTCATTTATTTTAGTGTATGATAAAATATCTTATGAAGAACTATTCATCCTTACTACTCTTAAAGTATCTAGGCCTTGCAGAGATATCTTATGATGGGTACTGGGGAAACGTCTGAAGAGAAAAGGAAACGCTTTCCAACAACCAAAGCATCAACCAAGGTAATACTGAGGCTTTATTGCTACCTGCACCTTCACCTATAGGGAAAGGATTCCCTAATTTAGGCCACTAAGATACCTTTATCCCACGTGATAAGTCAAGTCTTTAGCTTCTTGGTATTCAGTTACCAGTACCAAGCACTACCCAGGTTGGGTAGCCTCGAATAGTACTGCACACATTGGGCCTAAGCCAAACCCCCTCTGAATGGGGTCTCTAAAATGCTTGGGTAGTATTTTTGTGGGATGGTGAATGATTTGAAGCACCCTAAATGTCCACTTATATGTTTAAAATATGTATCATGACCATGGAGGCTTATGGGATTCCTACCCCCAATGGTCCTAACCTGAACTATAAATTGTGTTGTTGCCCTTGTGGGGAAATTTAATTGGTTCAAGTTATGGTTTCTTTTAGGAGTATTTCTTCAGTGATGGTGTGGAAATGTAAGCTGAAATAAAATAATTACAGGAAGCTCCAAAAATTGTACTCCCTTTTGTACAAAACTTATAGATGCTTAGTGTCTGATGTGTAATGTGTGAAAGTCAAAAGTGAACATACAATGTGTGATAAGATGCAAATATTCGATGATCCTTTACAATAACCTCTAATAATAGTAAGTGTTGATTGTTCCTTGCATGAAAAAGAAATGACATGTGGATAATGGGCCACTTAGTCTTTTCCTATTACACTATGTGTACCTAAATGGAGATGGAAAACCCAAGTGATTTAAGAAATATTTCATATGCAAGAACAAGTTCGTCTAAAAGATGCAAGGGAAGCATAGATTACTTAATTTCAATAATAACACTTGGTCCTAGTTCCAAAAATAATGAAATAAAAATTATTTGGTTAGTAACAAGATATGTGGATAATGGGCCACTTAATCCTTTACTAAAAAAGCTACGTGACTTGTGAAAAAAAGAGAAATAAATTGAAAAGGATATGTGGAATGTGACCACTTGCTTTTCCATTTAATTAAGCTATGTGAGAAATGAAATTAAAAAGAAAATATTATGTAATTACTCTACTAATGGTGATTAGTAAAGAAACTAGGGAATATGAACTAGCTAGAAAAATTTAGAGAGGTGAAGGAAATTCACTAAAGGTTTCCAATCACCTAGGAAATAAAAAAATGAATGGTTTTTTGTGATATTTGTAAATCATGCCAGTTTTCCTATGCACAAACTTGCGTGTGTGTGTCTCTCCGTGAAAAATTCATGCAGATGGCGAAAAAGAGTGAACAGTCGAACTTCTCGATCAAAAACAAGTTTATAAGGTCATGGAAAAATTCCAGAGAGGTGATAAATGCACATTAGAGTGATAATGCAGAGAGAATCTATTGCAAAAACAATCATTAGATTAAATGACATAAACTAGTGGAGTCGCCAAATATGCATTGGTGTGTTTGTTTCTATGGGGCACCAAAGAGGTTTTTTTAGATTTTGTTGTTCCTTGCAAAGAATATACATATAGAATTGGTTGTTGGTAGTGGATAAACATGAGTAAAAAAATCACTGTAAATGGTGAAAAAAATGCATACATAAGCATGAACTAAACTAGAAAGGAAAGACATAAACAATTCTTAATGAAGCAAACATGTCAAAAAAGTAATGTAAAAGGGATCATTTTATTGAATGTTGAATGTAGAAGAGATACAATAGATGAATAATAAACACTTGAAGAGAATGATTTGAGAAATTGTGCTCAAAATCCTCAACAAGGAAGTTCCTTTCCTCAATCTTCTTGTAAGCTTCTCCTCTCTCTCAAAGAAGTATAAAGACTCTTTCTATGGTGAAATCCTCTTCCCACTACAATGTTGGATTTATCAAGAGAAATTTTTCCAACATAACAATACTCTACTTGAGAGTGTAAAATTATGTGATCCATAGTTATTTAGCAAAAAAAATCTTTTGGAAAATTACATCAGAATTTATAGAGTGAACGCGTTATGAACTACTAATGCTCTACTTCTTCCTATTTTTGGTTATGTAATGGCCTTTTTATATAGAATTTTGAATTCTTCTTCCCTATCTTAGTTCATTAATGATAAAATGACTCATGAATAAGACAAGAAGATCTCGTAGGGGTTTCATATCTCCAAGTCGACTCCAAATTGACTGTCCTTGACTACTACATGTCAACAAATCCCATCTTCAAATTGTTTGGAGTGGGCCTAGATTGCAGACTCAGACTTTCTCTTGACCAAACGACTATCAAAGGAAAATTCATGTGGTCACTAAGGGGCGTGTTGGTAAATTTTATAATTGAAATATTTGGAGAAATTTTTATTTTTATATTTCATGATGTTTTAAGCTAGAAATTCTTCATATGTAAGTTCTACTGGATGACTCTGGGTTCCATCTATATTTTACAGATGTGTGTATGTTTTTTTGTGCTAATAATGACTTGTAGAAAAAAGGAAATTAAAAAAATTAGAGTGAAATATAAATCAAGTAGTAAAAATATAAAACAGTTTTAATTAAACGAAATGGTGAATACTAAGCTACCTTCTAATGCTACCTAAGAGTACAAGGCTAAGGAGTCAGCCCTACCTCATTAGACAAGGTGTTGGAGAACCCTCAATCACATGATCACAAGAAAAAAATTGAATCAATGGAACATAAGAGTATTTTTATTACAACAAAAATAAATAATACAAAAATTGGTAATAATTTATATCTTTCTTCTCTTCCCCCATTTTTGAAGGAAGTTAGATATTTATATAAAAATACTAATTTCTAAACTAGGTGATAGATTGGATAGCCATCTAGTTGAGTGAATTAGGTAGGATGTCTTGTTACAAAAATACATTCAAAGTTGGTATGATTTTGGAAAAATGGTAATTCAATTAGATGTGCATCGTTGGAAGTTGAGTTATCCTTCCTAATTGGTAACCCACTTTCCTCCATCACCTTCCATTGTGAGAAAAACATGTTGGTTGTACAACTGGAGCATTTCCTATCAAGATGTTTTAATTTCCAAAGTTCCAAAAATGGAATTTGTGACAATAAGAGTTGTAGTAATTGGAGTTGTAGCAATGCAAAGTGAAGGAAATCATGAGTTGTAGCAAGCCCTCACTGAGTTGTAACATCCATTTCAGTGAGCAAGCTAGAGATGCAATGTTTTAGAAAATTTTCAAGAATAGGATAGAAGAGGGTTTCAACACTGCACCTATCATAACTTAGGGAGTTGCAGTTCCTGTTGTGGATTTATAACTAGAATTGTAGAAACATGTAGGAATTTCAACCATGTGGAGGAGTTACAACAACATGAAGGAGTTGTAACCACATGGAGGAGTTGAAACCACATCCTTTTTCTCATGTATGAGAATATTAGTATTAAGGATAAAATTTTCTCAACATAATTGTAATGCCTCCTCCCATATTTAATCACTTTCACCGTATTGTTGGGGAAAACATAAGATGAGGGCTACTATGACATGACTCAACCTCATAAGTATAGTTAATTAAGTGGAATTGACAATATGAAACTTTATTGAACTTCCTTAGGAGCTACAGGAAAGCCACGAGCCAAACAACCACTCCAAGTTCCCAAGCTCTTTACCGCAGTGCATTTTTAGTGACTTGGGCCCACATTCACATGAATGAAAACGCCTCCATGTAGGTATAGGCCTCTAGTTGCATGCATAAGCCTATAAGGGTGTGGTTATGGCCCCAAACTACCAGTTTTGAGCATGCAGTCCCAGATTCTAAGGAACCCTCTTAAGGCTTGTCTCCAGACCATCATCAAAAAATAAATGAAACTTTCAAGAGTGATAAATAACATAATGTTAAACCATCCATACAATAATTTTTCAAATACGTTTCCTAAATAATAATAGCCATGACATTAATTTCATCAAACTTATTGAGAACATGTAATCTACAAGTCATGAATGCATATTTGAACATAGGGGTTTGATAGTTTTTTGAGAACCATAAAGAAGGTATAATTCCCTTTCATAATATATTTAGTAACATATGTTATATCATGAACTCATTAACCATTCACCAACAAATCAAAACATATCAAGAGCCATAGCTAGAGCTTGTTATGGAACCATGCTTATAACCAACATATAACCAAAATAATAACCATCATAGAAAAACCATCGAAGGCACATAATAAAAAGTACAATTACTCATGAAATACAAGATTAAAATAGATGTTATTAACATATGAAAAATCCAAATAATTCATGGACTTCTATGTACCACCCGACCATAGATTGGGTTGAACCAGATATTTCTTTCAGTGAGTAACCCCTATACCATATTCCAAGCCTGAATCTGGGACCGAGGAAACAAACAACTAGGGATTCCATAGATTAAACCACCTCAACTCTCATGCTCCTCTGATCCCACCAAAACAAATCAAGGGATTACATAATAAAACCAATACATAACCAGCAAGGGCCTCTTAGAAGTTTCACTAGCTCCACCCTAAGGATTTACCGCAATCCCGCAGAAAACAATAAATATATTACTAGACCCAAAAGAAGCTTGGATGCCTAATAATTTATTCACAAATACCTTGAGGAACATTCCTATCTCCACCCTTAGGATTTACCTCTGTCCCACTAAAACCAATCAAGGTTTTCCTATGCCCTATAGCAATTTTTCAAAGACCACCCCACTCAGTTCCAAAACCATTCAACGATCCAAAACTCAACGAAATAAAATATCCCCATCACACCATGGCTATACCAAAATGAAAAGGAAAGGTTGACACCACTGTCACCCCTGGAAAAATCCATATCAATGACAACAAGAGAATCAAATACACACATGCATGTACCATGCATTCACAAAAAATCTAGTAAATCACAAATCGAACGTGTTACCTACAAGTATCCCTACTGAAGTTTCTCGATCCAAATTTTCCTTGCTTGTCCCTTACATTCATTTTCTTTCTTTTCCTTCCTTTTCCTTCATTTTTCTAATGCTAGAGTGCTCAAATAATGCACTATCTGTGCAAGAGTATGAGAGAATAGAGAGAGCTCCAAAACTGAACTCACAAAAGCTTAACCAGAAAAAGTTGTGAATTGATCCTCATAAGCCTTTTCATTGTTGAGGCCTCTATTTTATTCACCTTCCTCTATTTTTCCTCAAATTTTCCTATCACCCAAACGTGTGACCTTTCATATCCATTTTCTCCTATTTCCTCTAGTTTCATAAATAAAATATGAATTAATGCTTATTTTCCTTCTCCAATGCATTTTCCAATTTCCTTAGCAATAATAAACCAAAAGTGACACCCACCAGGATTTTTTTCCCAACATTTAACTTGGAATACATGTCCCATGACCTTGGTCTTATTATTCCTTTATTAAATTTATTACATGAAATTTTAAATTGGGGTTGTTACAAATGCTCCCCCTTTATAGTAGCACAGTCTTCATTGTTTTATGACACCTATAACCAACAAAACTGATGAGACCAAAAAATACTACCCATCTACATTTATAACTTATCTCGATGCAATATTTACAGTGAACAAACTATTGAAAAACAAAACCAACATGAAGAACATGACAACATCACAACCATATTTCTTACTGGAGATTTATAACACATGTCATTGTGGTATTTATAATAATAGAAAAACATAAATATGTACATATACCAAAACTCCCTTTCATTGACTGGAAAAAAATTAAGGATACATGGCCCACATCTGATCAACCATATCCCATGTAGCTACATTAGGCTCAAATTTCTTTCATTTCACTTTAAATTTATTGATTTCTCAGTTCCAGAGAATGAGTTGTTTTCATTGCAATACGCACTAAGGCTCCAATAATAATTCTCCTTCTGGATCCAACTACAATAAAAACCAACCAATTACATGATCAACATCATTCTCATATATTTTAAGTAGTGAAACATATAAACCATCTTGGAATTTCACTATTAAAGGAAATGCAAGTCCGTAGGCCACTTGGTCAATAATCTCAAGGATATTGAAAGGCTCACAATATAGTGGTTCTGACTTGTCACATGATCCAATCCTTAAGAAGCTCCTCTTAACAAGTGCACATGCTCCCCTAACCTCAAACTCCTTAAAAACCCTATGTTGATCTGCATAATTTTTCTTCCTATCTTGTGCTACCTTTAAATTCTTCTTCATAACATTTCTTCTTCCATGTTTGCCAACATGTCTTGTAATTGTAAATATTTCGAGAATATGCGCCAAAAAAGCTTCACATAATTCACTCGTGACAAGTGACCCTAATGAAAATATATGGTTGTTTATGCTTCAGATCTGAAATAATAAAACAAGAAAATCTTGCAGCAAAAAGATTGTATTTGATCTAAAACATGAAACTACAAGAGAAATTGATGCAATAACCCAATTTAAGAATACTTTTAAATGAATAATATTTTATTAGAAACACTTGGTGAAGGATATCCATAGCAAGGGTCTGCAAATCCCCCTCCATGGGATGGGGCTTTTGATGTCCTTATGCTTTAGTGATCATTTCTCTCTCTCGATATGTAAAATCTCCAAAAGAAAGAATGAAACTCAAGTGGGAGCTTGAATGTGAGAAGACGACAGTGGTAACAATGATAATGATCATGGTGAAAAATGAATGGAAAACCCTCTTATTTATGACAAAGTATTGGTTTAAACTAGAAAATATAAAATAATAAAATTTTATTAACCAACTCAAGATCTAACCATTAGGTATACTTTATTATATTTATTTTGTTTTGTACTAGGAGAATCGAAAACGACACCGGTATCATACTCACGTGACATGGGGAATATCGTTGGCTACCACTATACTCCTAGGAGGAACTGCTAAGCCCACCACAACAGACCTCGGGTTATCCAGGACTTCAACTCCTGACGTGCACAATGGCATGAACGCCTTAGCAGTGCGTCTGCTAGCCACTCGACCAAACCCCGACAGGCTAATTAATTCTATATATTATTCCTATATACTTTATAGTTATAATAATTATAATGGAGAGGGAAAAGATAATAGAATTAAGGAATAATAAATAACTAGTGATTTATTTATTTATTCCTTGGTGATTTAGTCAAATGTGACAAGGAATAATTATCAAATGGCAATTTAATAATTATTCCTAGAGAGAGAAAATTAAATAAATAATGATTTATTCAAATATTCTCGTGAGGTTTCTTAATTTTAATAAGAAATAATTTAATAAAAATGGTTTACGAAATTAATTCCTATAGTGAAATTGATTTTGCTATGGTAAAATTAATCCTACATGTTGTATATTAATCCATCTAGTTAGAAATGGCTAGGTGATTATTATTTAGGTGATAATAGATTCCCCCCAATGTAAGAGTGTTAGGAGAAAGTCGTATGACCAAAATGCATTGTAGGTTACACTTCCAAGAAACACCAAAGGAGAGAAAGAGAGAGAGAGAGAGAGAGAGAGAGAGAGAACTGAAGAAATGCAAGGAAGGATGAAGGAATGGAGGGGGCGAGTCTCACTAAGGTGATATAAGTGTCCTTTTATTTTGGAGTACATGATCTCAAATGAGGTGGGGGAGGAATACCCATATCCCCTGAGATAACTAAATACAAATAATAATGGTGCACCCAACAATATGGGTCTAAGGAAAATCACACATGATACATGATATGTTGGCATCAATGGGCCATAAAAAAATACATTGAATCCCATATACATAATTTTCCTGGAAGAATAGAAGCCATGACTAAATATAATAACATATTTTGACCTAATTACGTGAGACATAATGTTGATCAAGATGATATGGTTAGGGGGGATCATAACCAAAGAAACCCTATTGAGAAAGAAAGGGATTTGAATATATAAATGCATCATGTGAAGGGGACATGCATGCTATGGGTGCTCCAAGCGACTGAAATTGAATCCATCAAATCTACATAATTGCATTTGAGGCTTGATCATAATATTCTAACATCTCAGAATGTTGAGGGTTGATTGAAGGGCCACCCCTTCATGAGATCTAGAACATATCACACACACCAAATAAATGAAGGGTAAATATTGTAGATCACTGGACCATCAAGTGTATGATTCTCAATAATTTGATAATCAGCTGGAGTCGAACATGCAAGGAAAAACCAAGTAAAAGGGAAATAATTATTTCATTTACTTGATTTGAGGAACCAAACAATGATGAAATCTGGAACAAAGGTACATTCTCTCTAGACTAATCTTGTGTATTAAATTTTTTGAAGTCAAAAGAAGTGCACCTGCCAAAGTTGAGGCAATGAGGAATCCTCAACAAAGGCACGAGGGGTCACATTAAAGTGACTAGTGGACTAGCACCAGGGATGATGATGGAAGGATACAAGATGAGAGGTGGATAAATTAATTCCATTTTCAAAGTATGAAATGCAAGGTTGACCTAGGAACAACTCACTTGATTCTAGAGGGGATAGTCGATTACTTACACAGAGGGTTTTCAAAGACAAGGCAGTATAAATGGAGGCCAAATATAAGGAAAATGGGACGAATGTGGCACAATATTGGATGGAATACTTCAGCTAGACTCAATGGGACTCAAAAAGGAATCCATGAATGTAAGGATGACTCATATCAAATGCTCTAAACAAAGGTGAATTCATGATGCTAACACATGGGGGAGAGGTTAGAGGTGACCATAAAAACATGAGTAAATAAGGGTTACTCATGATGAAAATGGACGCATGATTCGATAAGTGCAATGGTATAGTGGTACTAGAGTACAAGTGGTGCATATGAATAAATTCAATCTTAATAGGCGGAAAAATGAAACCTCATGCAAAAAATGGCTTCCCGTTGAAGTCTCAAATTACCAAAAAACAAAGAGATGTGTTATAGAACTTACTGAGAGCTTTCTAATGATGTCAATGATCTGTCAAACATAGATACAATTTGGTCACAATGCGAAATGTAAAAACTAGGGTTTGTACTATAAAAGGGATTCTTACCCCCAAATCTAATTCATTTGCATAATGAGCTGCTGGAGAATTTTGAGAGGAGGAGAAAGCCCTAAATCATGGTGGGCGTGTTGTGGAAAAATCGACCGTTGAAATTTGGATCTTAGACCTATAGGTAGGTGGAATTACATTTCTAACAATGGCCTTAATGGTTATTGGTAAAGAATCAAGGTAAGAAAGGAATACATGAATTAACTACTAGAGAAGGTCTAGAATCATCCACGCCCACCAAGTCAATCATGGGGACTGGGTGGTAAATGTGGTACCACATAGAGTAGATTGTTTGAAGATATGGTATCAAGAATCTATGATACGTGATTTGTCTATGTCTCACCAGAGAGGCTAGTGGGACAAACTATCCAAAGAATCAAAGGATAATTAACCATATGTAGATATGTTAATCAAGTGAGAAGGTGGCTAGGGGCCATCATGTCCCAAAGCATGGGATGCTTTCCCCCAACATATGATGATGGAGGGGAATGATCGGGCTAGAATTATGCACCCTAGATGGATGAGTTTGTGGAGCACCATTGTGTTCCAAATTATCAAGTAATGGATTCGAGTATTCGACCCTACTAGAACATGATCCTCCAGAGCATGTTATGCACATGCTGAATGTATTTAGAGTAGTGGACTCTAAACACATTTATATGATGTGTTTTACCATTTTTTTATGTTATGGATGTATTATTGTGGGAAGAATAAATGAAGGATGTAGGAAGAGAAAGGAAATGGAAAATTACCAATCTATCTTGGCACTACATATATGAATCAAATGGACAAAATTTTTGGGTTCACGTATATGGTGTCACTATACTAAAGACTACTTTTGTATATAATGAAATGATGGTCACCTAGACAACACTGAAGTTGACCAATAACATGTCTAAGTGACTAGGTTGTTAATGTAAAATGGAGGAATTATTAAGTGGATCATCCCCATGGTGATATTGAGTGATATGGGACTCTATAATTTCTTCAAAATGGGGAAGAATAATGACACTCGAGATAACAATACCAAATGCACTAGGAGGTCTAGGGAGAATTTCTTCTCCTAAACTCTCAAAATTGTATTTTCCCTTACCCAAACATTGAGTAGAAATGTAATGGCGAAAAGGTGTATGTGGTTTGAATTTATGGGTTCACAGTAAGATGTGATACAACCAATCATCATCATGGGAGACATGGTTCACATGCACATTGTCAAAATGTGTAGATGAATGACTAGTATATGGGACATCTATCGATGGTGAGATTGAAGTGTTTGATGAAGAAGATTTGACAAAATCACAATAGGAAACTTCAAGAGAGTCCCAATACATCGATCCCATGGTTGATGACTGGTAGAGAATAGGGTTGGAGTTGTCTGTCATTGTTAATATGAATCTTTCGTCGTAAAAGATCACTTTAGCTACGCATAACAAATAGCCCTAACATCGATTATGGATGAAAAATATCTTTAAGTCTGCTGCACAAATTCAGATCTAAGCACAAAATACATTAAGCAGATAAAATATAATATGGCTCCATGCATCCAATAGACAAGACAAGAGCAATATGTTTAAAATAATGTTTTATATTATATTAAAGAATGGGGCACCTAAGAGGAAAACAAGAAAGGTGTTTTCCGGTTCTCCTCAATGGGATGGGTTCTCGAAAGTCCTCAGTGTTTCATATCTAAAATTCCTCTCTCTTATTGTGGTAGAAAACCCTAACAAACATAGAACTCAATGGGAGCTCACAAAGCAAAAATGGAAAATGGTGACCAAGAGTAGATCCAATGTGATCTAATGCAATGAAGGTGACTAATGAATGGGAAAAACCCTTCTATTTATAACAAAATATTGGGCGTGTTCTAGAACTTGGTGCATGAATAAAATATTATTAATCAAATTCTAGAATCACCCTTTAGGAATATTTTATTATATTTGTTGGAGGGAAAAGGTCTTTTGACTTGGGTCAATTCCTTTATTTATAAAAAATAAATAAATAAATGATTTATTTATTATTTTAGGGAGATGGTGGGAATATAATTAAAGAAATAATGATTTATTTAATTATTTAAAAATGATTTAGCCAAATTTAACTAGGAATATTATTTAAATAATGATTTGAATAACTTATTCCTAGGAAATAATTAAATAAATATTGATTTATTTAATTAATTTCCTTGTTTTGGGTTAAATATGACTAGGAAATATAGACAAATATTATTTTACATGGTGAAAGCAATTTTACTTAGGGTAAAATTGGTCTTACATGGTGTACTTGGGTTCATCTAATGATAATGAGTTAGATGATCAAAAAATTGGTGTAACAGATTGCCCCCCAACATAAAAGTGTTAGGAGAAAATTGTATGACCGAAGTACGTTGTAAGAACACAATCACTAGGCATCATGAGGGAAATGAGAGAGAGAAATGTAAGGTAGTATAATGTGTTAAAGGACTAGACCGAGAGGAGACGAGACTTGCAGGTGCAACAAGTCTCTAGGTGATGAAGTAGTACCAGTGTTAAAGGCGGCGGGGGAGGCATACCTATGCCCACCAATACAATAGTACAAAGAATAGGGTGCCCGGAAAACCAGGGAACGCAAGAATGAAGCATGTGCTAGCCTAAACATGAGCCCGAGAAATAAAATGATGAATCCCACATACATACGATGCCTAGAATTATCGTCAGGACTTATACAAGAATATTTTAGTACATGAGATACAAATATACCCAAATGCCCCCTACACACGGGGAAGGGCTCAGAAAATCTGACTAATATATGTGAATCAAAGAGGCGCTGCAAGCGAATGAGGCCGATATCATCAAATGAGAGGAGCTACATCAATGGCGGGAATGAAGAAGTCATCCGGGCATGTAGGGGGATACTTGTAGGGCCACCCCCTCATGAGGGTTGAGACATCTCACACATGCCCAGGAATCACCAATAGCTGTTGCTGCATCACTGGACCATCAAGTGTAAAGATCACGATCATGCTGATAAGAGCGCGAACCAAGGTACAATGCCCCCTAGACCTCGCTGCTGGAGTAAATGAGCTGATGTCGACAGAAGTAGGTCTGCCATAGGTGAGGCAATAAGGGAACCCCAACTAAGGCACAAGGGAAAATACTAGAGCGATGAACATATAGACACTAATGATGATGATGTAATGGGGGATACGAAGGAGTGGTTGGATGACTTCCCTTGTTAGAGCATAAAGGGCATGAATGGCATGGCAACAACTGACACAATATCAGGAGGGATAGGGGACAAGGGTACTAAAGGCCATAATGTGCGACACGAGAGAGGGACCAAGCAAAAAATGATAGAGGATGATAAAGGGGTACAAAGGGACTCAGAATGGACTCCATGAATGTGAGGGTGACTCGACTCAGATGCTCTAAACAAGGGCGAATCAATGGTGCTACCTCATAGTAAGGGTCCAATGGGGGACCATAAAAGCATGAGTACAATAGGGGAGCTCATGAAGAAAATAAACATGAACGAAGACGAGTAAGGAGGAAAAGTGGTGCCCCAAGTACAGGTGTCGTGAGTGAAGAATTTTGATTTTGAGAAGAGGTTAATAGACCCTTCATGGACAAAATTTGTCCTAGTGAAGTATTAAAACATGGAAAACTTATAGATACCCATTGGAGTGCTCGGTGAGAGCTTTCCAACGGTGTAGACGGTGTGTCAAACGGGGCTACGGTTTGGTCGCAGCGGGCGAAAGAAAAAACAGGGGTTTTCTTCTAATAAGGCATTTTCCCTCCAAAATCATTCATTTTCTTGTGTAGCTGTGGTGAATGTGGAGAGGAGAGAAGGCCCTAAATCTTGTAGTGATCGTAGCAGAAAAACTGAATGTTGGAATCTTGATCCGTCAGTGGAAGGTAAGAGGCCTAATCATACTCTTTGTTTTTTATGGTTTCAAATTTCAGATTAGGGTTTTAAATCTCAGGGACTACCCCTACTTCTTCATTATGGTCGGGTCACACTTTTTGGGGCAAAAGCTGCGACCTAGGACGTAGGTTTTGGCCTGAAAAGTGCAACCTGGCCTAGGATTTGCCCAAAAAGTGCGACTTGTTAGATGTGGGAAGTTTCAGTGCTGTTGTGGGTTGAGATTCAGTTTTGATGTAGGTTAATGTAGTTTTGCTGATCTGTAGACTGACAAAAATGATGGTTGTGTGCAGATATGGCAGATATACGGATCAAGTGGAGAGAGAGAGACTTAGGTACATTGCAGATAGAAATCCAAGCAGATCAGGGTGTCCGTTGTGCACTGGCTAGGTATGGGGTTCTGGAATTTTTGGAGAACCCTTTGATGCGGGCTGGAGAGCCCTTGTTGGCTCGGATTATCAATTATTGGGATCCAGATCATGAGGCGTTTATACTGCAGGGGCACAGGATCGAGTTGACGGTCTAGGATCTATATTTCTTGACTGGTCTCCCACTATTAGGGATGGTGGGAAATATGCAGCCAGTGTCACCACGAGGGCGTAACATTATGGAGTTTGTTGAGTGACATTGTCGACCAGGTGTCCAAGTCAAAGGGACTCAGATATCCATTGGGGATCTAGAGAGGTTGGAGACCTGGGCAGTGGCCGCAGTAGTGTTGTGGGTCTTGGGGAGCTAGGAATTCCATCACATCACTAGAGGGCAGATGATGATTGTAGAGAGTGTGTTGGGGGGGACCTACTATGGGTGGGCCTAGATGATGTTGGTGTCGGTGAAACGACAGCTGTCACTATGCAAGCGGCAAGTGAATCATGATTTTGCCTATGGGATGGTTTTGTGTTATTTCTTCTTTGAGAAGATCTCGACCTTGCGACCCAGTATACAGTTACCTGATGAAGGTCTGAGAGAGCCCCGGATGCATCGGTGGGGACGATTACTGTGTAGAGGAGGGGGTGGGGCAGTCGGACGGGTGTTTCGACCAGAGTTCTTCACCCATTGGGATTAGATGCCATTATACATAGACGACTATCGCTATAGTGGGATGAGTTATTGGGGAGGTTTGGACTTGCCACTGCCGCCTGGTCAAGTGTGGGGGCCCGATGGTAAGTGACAAGCAACTAATCTGTTATGTTCATTTTAGAGTTTGTGACTAGTATTCATGGTACTAATCATTATATTTTTTGGAATGCAGATATAGCTCTAGTATAACTGGTTGGATATATGGGACAACCGATAGTAGTAGGAGCTAGAGGTGTAAGTGGATCGAGGACATCACAGAACGAGGATATGGCCTCTCTAGTGGAGGACATCCGTCGTAGATGTGAGGGGTTGCTGACTGGTGTGTCGGAGAATGGTTGGCAAGATTTAGATGACCAGTACATAGAGTTATGTATTGGGCTACCCTTGGAATGGCGAGGTATCATGCGACGCATGGCGATGTCCGGTCAAACTATGCGTGATCTACGAGCTGCGGGAGCAGAGCCGTTGGCTCGGGATCCTCTAGAGAGTGATTAGATGTAGGGCAGATGGTGTCCCCCAACGTTTTTGTAGGGGCAAGTGGCGCCCCCTATTTTGTAGTTTTTTTTTTTGTACCATGCTATGGGAATGTGATATGTTCCAGAGCAGATGGACACTTAAAAACACATGTTATATCATATATATGATTTATGTACATTTTGTGGATGATGTGAAATGTTATTTTCTTGTGTGTGATAAATGCCAGTCTAGAACATGATTTGCAATTTGATCTACGTAGTGATTTTGACGTCGAGGGATATGGGTGAAAGAAATGGATGTAAATTCACATATCAAAAGTTTCACTCATAAATATTGTCTAAACAGGATAGGGTTATGCACACGATAAACACCATTAAATTGTAGGACAAGAAGCAGGGAATCTAAATGAACATGTAGATGGAGGATGTGATGAGAGAGGGCATTAGCTAAGAGACCACGCACTGCATCATATTCGACCTGATTATTGGTGGAATTACCAATGCAGACCCCATTTGCAAGAACCAGGGTATGCAAGGGGGTGAATATGGCCTATGCTGCCGAAGCGAGATTTCCGGGAAAAGTGACTTGCCGCATCGACATAGCCAAGATAATGGGTGAAGGAGAGGGCCGATGTAACAGTGTCGCAAGACAAGAGATTGGAGGGATGAGAAAAAGGATGGTAGCGTGAGTAGAGGATAGAAATCCACTGACGGCTATGGGAGGGAGCAGTCTGGGTAGTAATTCTAGGACTCATAGATCGATGAGAGGGGGATGAATGAGAACTATGGGATGAAGAGTATTCAAGGGTGATAGGACAATTACGGAAGAGGCCAATGGGTTAGGAGGCATGGCCATCCCATGCACGAAGGGTGATTGTGGAAGGGGCCAGTTCAGGGGATCCAAGTTGTTTCCAAACCGAAGCGGACATGACACAGGTAGATGCCCCCTCATCAATAATACACTGAGCGACATTGGCATTTTAGATTTTGACTGGGATTTGGAAAGTAACCGAAGGAGGAAGAGGGGGATGGTCTGACTGACGGGCATCGAAATCAATCAATTGGTCATCAATAGGATCTACAACACCCACGGCAGATAGGAGAGCCTTCTTTTGAGAAGGACACAACTGGAGGAGTTCCAGTGTTGAAATGGCAGAAGGAGATTGTGCCAGATCATCTACTATACTGTACGAATGGACAACCCAACCAAAGGCAGAATTTCAGCGTAATGGTCCCTTATGAGTTTTGGGATGAACCTCAGCTTTGGGTGGAGGGATTTTTAAGGTACCATTGGGTGTTGACAGAGGCTCTGTAGGACCTGAATATGGAGACTTAGAGACATATGGAATGGGAGGCATGGAATACTGACAGGACCGAGTTTGAAGGTTGAGGTCGACGACAAGAGGAGGGTCAGAGCCCATCATCAGAATCTGGTAATCAGTGGAACCAGAAGGGGAAGGTTAAGTGGTTACCAAGGCATGAGGAGGTTCAGTGGCCACGAATCCTTGTTGAGGTAAAGGATTGGTAAACACATCGGGTTGAGAAGTAGCTCAGGTGGGAGGGATAGTAGGGGAGGAGTGTTGTCCCCGCACGGTGGCCTGAGACTCCCACATCTGCCGCATTTGTGGTAATAAGGGACAATCGTGAGTGTAGTGACCATAAACACTACAACACAAAAAGGGATTATTGGTGCGAAGTGGCCTGTCCAGCTTGGGCTGAGATCCCTGTGGTTGGTTGGCAGTGGTGGAGTCAATAGTGGAAGGATTGGGTCCATGATTACCGGAAGCGGATTGGTTGCCTTTTCTCTTTATTTGAGAAGGAAGAAAATTAGGTGCCCCCTGTTGTGCAAATACTTGCCCTGGATGGGGTAGTAGGTGTGGTTGTCGGGGTGGAGAAGGCAAAGGAGTGGGAGGTCCGAATGCTGGAGGAGCTGGGACACCAAGTTGTGGGTATGGATAAGGGGTAGGATGGGCAACATTGAGGTAAAAAGGAGAAGGCATGCCATATCCTGGATACATGCTACCTAGAGGGGAAAAAATGTCGGAGGGGTTAACCCCTCCTGGATGGAAACCATAGCCCGGAAGAGGTTGGGAAGAGGTATGTGATAGGGCTCCAATGATATCATTGGCAGAGTGAGATGCCCCTGAGGCATTAGGACCACTAGGCTTGGGGAGGTCAGGAAGGACGGTATAAAAATAACCAGATTGGGCATAGATAAGGTCATATTTCAAGGCTATTTGGACGGCGGCTTCTTCGGTTTGGGGAAAATGGGATGTGACATATTTGCCAATGGGAGGTTAGAGAGAGCGAAGGAACTAGTCCATATAAACCCGATCTTCAAAGGGGGGAGCGTGACATAAAATTCTTCTTCGCCACCATTCCTGGACATGAGGGGATAGGCAAGTCGAAGAGGATTGGCAGAAAGAAGTTAAAAGCTTGGTGCCAGTGTCTTATCGAAGAGGGAGCTGGAAATAAGATAAAAAGGCTTGGGAAATAGTCGCAAAAGTGGTATGGGAGGAGGTGGCCTGTTCAACATACCATTTAGAAGCTTCGCAGGTAAGTGTGTGTTGGAACAATCTAAGATGAATGGAGTCATCAGTCATGGAATTGGAGGAACACCACATCTGGAAAGATCGGATATGGTTGGAGGGATCTTCACTAGCAAGGCCTTCGAACTTGGGAATGTCGGAGGGGAGCTTGGTTGGCATAGTAGGCCAACTAACATCGTGGCGAATAGGATCATTGATCAGCTGATTGAAGTCAGGGAGACTAAGGCCAGCCATATAAGGGAGCAAAGGGGCAGTCGAGGTAGGTCCCGTAGTGGTTCCACTAGAAACAAACCCAACCATAGAACTGGGGTTGTTGCTGGTAGTAAGCCCTGAAGTAAACATGGTGAAAGTAACAGCGGGAGAACCAGGAGTAGGGGGAGAACTCGAACAATTAGAAGAAGAGTCGGGGTGCGGACTCAGGGGAGGACTTACTCGATGACGATGGGAAGGAGGAAGTCGACTGACCGAAAACTGAGGGTGAAGGCCAAGAAGTCTCTGGGAGAAGCACCTTGGGGGCGCAATGATGACGAGAAGAAGAAAAACTGACAGGGGCAGGGAGGGACAAAATCAAGTGAGGTCAAGGGCGGAGAGGTGCAGTGACAATTGATTTTAAAGTCTTTTCTAGGAAGTGTTAACCATAATCTTCTTCACTGAGGGTCAGTGTGTGGCGTGCGTTAATTTTAATTGTTTAAACCCAAACGTTTTGAGAGTAAAAGAAAAAGTGTGCTGGGTAACTAAAAATAAATCTGCAGTAAATAAAACTGAAAGAACATAAAATTAATAGCTACGAATGCATAAATCTAACACAAGAAGGCGGGTCTCTCAAAACTAATCTATAAGAGGGAAAAAACTAAGAAGAGCACACTGAAAAGAGGCCAATAGATCTAGGGTCCGGAGGGACGGGCATCTAAAGGAGAAATTTGCTGAAAAGAGGTTCAGAGAACAGTAAAGAGGCAAAGGCAAGGTTGCTACTAAAAAGGAGGAGATCAGCTAAAAATATAAGGGACAAGGAGGAGGCCTGAGAAATGAACCCAAACAAAACTATATGAGGTGATTTGAAAGGGAGAAGAGCTGATCTAAAAGGGATCTGAAAATGAGGTATCAGATTTAGAAGAAAAAAAGGCTGAAACCCTGGAAATTCAGACTTCTAAAACATCAAAAACTCTCCCACAAAAAGTGGAGGGTACTAGAGCCCTAAGGGGCAAGATTCCCACTTAGGTGAGTGAAACAGATCAGAAATGGGTCTAAACGGGTGGAGACAGAGGCTGGAAAACCCTAACAGAAGTTGTAGACAAACCCAGAAAAAGTGCTGGAAAATTGCAGAAAAAAGTGCAGGTCGCAGGTTCTGACCTATTTTCAATCCAGGTCGCAGATTTGGGGAAGAAAAGTGCGACCTTAAGGCCAGGTCACACTTTTTGGGCCGATAAGTGTGACCTACAGATCCAGCTCTCTCGGTGGCATATTTTAGAAAAAATTGTCGTCTCAACTGCGGCTGATGTCTGTCACCTGCGTAATAAGGCCAGAAACACACGGAAGTTAAAAATTTGATTGTTTGAGGGTTTTAGAGGTGGAAAGCACCATAAAAATAGGAAAAAAAG
Organism: Pinus albicaulis; assembly: GCA_034641835.2. NCBI lineage: Eukaryota > Viridiplantae > Streptophyta > Pinopsida > Pinales > Pinaceae > Pinus > Pinus albicaulis. The sequence continues at coordinate 1,045,034,289 of CM076580.1, forward strand.
GAAACTAAAGAGAAACCCTAGGGTTTGAAACAACTGGATATGCAGGAATAGATAAAGCGACAGCGATCGTAAAATAAAACCCGTGTGGAGTCGCCAATTATTAGTATGAATCGTTCGTCGTAAAAGTTCACTTTAGCTATGCATAACAAATATCCCTAACATCGATTATGGTTGCAAAATATCTTTAAGTCTGCTGCAAAAATTCAGATCTAAGCACAAAAGACATTAAGCAGATAAAATATAATATGGCTCCATGCATCCAATAGACAAGACAAGAAAAATATGTTTAAAATAATGTTTTATATTATATTAAAGAATGGGGCACTTGAGAGGAAAACAAGAAAGGTGTTTTCCGGTTCTCCTCAATGGGATGGGTTCTTGAAAGTCCTCAACGTTTCAGATCTAAAATTCCTCTCTCTTATTGTGGTAGAAAACCTTGAGAAACATAGAACTCAATGGGAGCTCACAAAGCAAAAATGGAAAATGGTGATCAAGAGTAGATCTAGTGTGATCTAATGCAATGAAGGTGACTAATGAATGGAAAAACCCTTCTATTTATAACAAAATATTTGGGGTGTTCTAGAACTCGGTGCATGAATAAAATATTATTGATCAAATTCTAGGATCACCCTTTAGGAATATTTTATTATATTTGGAGGAAAAAGGTCTTTTGACTTGGGTCAATTCCTTTATTTATAAACAATAAATAAAGAAATGATTTATTTATTATTTTAGGGAGATGGTGGGAATATAATTAAATAAATATTGATTTATTTAATTATTTAAAAATGATTTAGTCAAATTTAACTAGGAATATTATTTAAATAATGATTTGAATAACTTATTCCTAGGAAATAATTAAATAAATAATGATTTATTTAATTAATTTCCTTGTTTTGGGTTAATTATGACCAGGAAATATAGACAAATATTATTTTACATGGTGAAAGCAATTTTACTTAGGGTAAAATTGGTCTTGCATGGTGTACTTGGGTTCATCTAATGATAATGAGTTAGATGACCAAAAAAATGGTGTAACAGTCATCTTGACATCAAGAGGAGGGATCGCAATGGGTGGTTGAGATACCTCATGTTATAGCATAACAGTGGGACCAAAACCCCCAGGTAGAGGGGAGGTGGAATCACTACGTGTGACATATAACTCGTGAAACACTCATAGTGTACTGTGAAAATCCTCGAGATGGGGACAGTGATGGGAATAATGGCCACAGTTACAACAAAAATCAGAGGGGTGAATTTTGTGTAAGAATTTGTTCTTATTATCTGTCTCAGGTAAGGTGACATGAACCTCAAGAATTTTGGATCCAGGAAAGGTATCATAGACCACATTATTTGGTTTATGGAGATTAGGAAAATTATTGGTGTCATTTCCAAAAATATCACATAAAGCGCATGGAGGAGTAGGCTTTGGAGGCTTAGGAGGAGTTGAAATTGTTTGAGGTGCCTTGTCTTTGGTTTCCTTTTTCTGGGATTTCCCCCATCACTAGATGCTTTCAAAATAGGAGTGGTTTCCCGTTGAGGTTTTTTTGGAACTAAAGCAAAGGAAGGGGTAGGAACAAAAAATTGAACCAAGGTCAAAGAAATGTAAGGTTTGAGTTGATTAGGAGTAGTGTTTGCAGGAGGATCAATGTACCAAACTGAGATCCCTAAGGTAATGTTTGGAAGAATCAATGTAGCCATTACAAAGGTGGGAAATATTCTAGGTGGTGGGAATAATAAATGTATCTGACTAGAAGGGTAATAAACTAGAGGAACTACACATGTATGGTTAAGACCTGGGGGAAAGGTTATGGGTTGGAAGGGACTAGGAGAGATACCAACAGTAAGAAATGGACCTTGACAAATTTTACTTCAAGGTTGGGTTGAGTTGAGAGAAGCAGGTTGCGGAGTGGTTAGCTGTTATGAAGGTGTACTAGACCACTTGTTAGTAGCCTATGATGCTTAAAGAATTAAAACACTGGAAGAGTTAGGTTGAAAGGGAACATGTAGTGGGCCATAATAACCACCAAGCAACGTGCTATCTTTATAGACTCCAAGAGAAACATTGGTGAGGGATGGGATAGTATTATTTCCAGTCATCGATGAGATAGTGGATTGAGTAGAAGTATGAGACTAAGGATCATAGTAATTCAAATGTTAGATAATGACAATCTTTCCATTGCGAGAAAAATCACATTTGGAAAAATACAATAGATGAGACAATGAACATGGCTTAGGTGTAACTATGGTCCCAGAGGATTTTATAATCTAATGGGTCATCAATGACTTTGATATCAATTAATATTGTCTTTCTATAAAAAATAGTTGGACAACTGCGATATAAGCCAAGGGGTTTTGAGGGATGACTGTCCAAATCATGAAGAGTGATGGTGGATGGGGACAAGTGAGCTGAACTAATTTTCTTACAAACACTGGTTGCCATCACACAAGTGGAGGTGCCTTTGTCTATGATACATCGTTGAACAATGGAATTTATTATGGAGAATGTTATTTGAAAGAGAACATATGAAGGAAGGGAGGATGTTCCATTTTATCAACATCAAATACAATCATACAATCATCAGAAGGATCCACAATGCCAAAAGTAAATAATAGATCTTTTGGTTGGCATGGGAACATCTGGAGGGGTTGCAGCATTGACATGGAAACAAGAGATTGTTCCAAGTCATCTACAATGATATAGGTATGGGTGGCTTTAGAAGAAGCAACATTTAGATGTAATGGACCTTTCATGATCTTAGGGACATCCTCTACGTTAGGCGGAGGGATCTATAAGGTACCACTTGATGACAATAAAGGCTCAGTGGAAACTTGAGGTTGGGAATCTGTTGTTGGCCTTGTAGGAGGCTTTTCATATTGATGTGACCGAGTCTAAAGGTTGACTTGTTTGGTATTCACTTTGTTAGAATTCATCATAAGAATCTAGTATTCATTTTCACTAGGTTGTGAAGTTTGGGGAGATGCATGACCTTGTGCAGGTTGAGAAACAATATATCCTTGATGAGGAAAAGGATTGTTAAGAACAAATCGTTGAAATGGAGCTGGAGGAGGAGGAGGTCGATAAATGGGCTAAGGTACTCTAGAAGTAGCTACTTGAGCTTCCCATAGTTGGAGAATACGAGGTAAAAGGGGAAAATCATGAGTATAATGGCCAATTACACCGAAATATGCACAATTCGGATCCTACAATATCGCTTGTGGCATGGGATTCCCCTGGTGCATTAGAACCACTAGGGTGAGGATGTAGATCGAGAAGGACAATATAAACATATCATAACTATTCATAGGTCAGGTCATATTTCAAAGCTACTTGGAGCACATATTCATTAGACTAAGTGTAATGTCAGGAAAAATATTTACCTATGGGGGCCAAAAGAGATATATGGAACTAATCCATGTAAATATGGTCTTCAAATTTAGGGGACCTATACATGCTCCTCCTTTTGCGCCATTCTTAAACATGGTAAAATAGGGGAGTGACAAAATATTGAAAGAAAGAAGTCAAGATTTCGGTATCGTTGTCATAACAAAGAGGTAATTAAAGTAGGATAGAAATATTTTATAAGGGTTTTGAAAGTGGAATGAGATGCCTTGGGTTGATCTACATAACACTTTGTAGCAGCTCGTGTAAGGGTTCGCTAGAAGGGGTGAAGACGGATGGAATATTCAGTGATAGAATTTTATGATCACCACATATGGAAGGAGAGGACATGATTCATTCGATCTTCTCTACGATTTTCTTCCAACATTTGCATATTGGAAGGAAGCTTGGTAAGGATAATAGGCCAGTTGGTGTCATCACGAAGAGTGTAATATTCCTAAATTTTCACATCATATTTGGAATATTAGAGTCCTTGATTTTCTTAATTAATTAAGTAAATGAAAGGGTGGAGGGACCCACAATCCTCAATAAGAATAAATATCCACTTTCTTTGTGTGAATGTGGATTAATCTACACTAGATCTGCAAAAAGAGGTAGTTGAGCAACTACTAATGTGAATGAGATTGGAGATCATGTCTCATTTAATGACAGAGATCATGGAGGGTTGATTTATTCAACGAAGATCTTGAAGATGTCAAACGAAGGGTCATTGAGCATTAATTATCAAGTGGTGGAGGATCATGTGCAAATGAAGCACACATGATGGAGGAGGTGTACATTGCACCTACACTGTTTGGTTGATTTGGTAAAACAATGCAGTCCCACTTAGAGGATCTTGTCCACATAAGAAAACGCAGTTGATATTAGGGCTAAGGCTTGGGATGGCTCAATCATTATAAAGGAGATGAAGGTAAAGGTGAAAGGAATATTGGATTATTTGATGTATGATCTTTTAGATCTGGAATTGTCAAGTGACATTCCACTGCATTCTTGGCCTGTTTAGCAGAGATTGTAGGTGTTGTTTAGCACAGGGTGTTCCCAGGCAGGAATCCCTCCTCTTTATTTGAGTGATCTCTAAAGAAGAGGTTTGTAATTCATTATACATCAAGCTTTAAGTTCCATTTCCTTTTCCTACTTTCTGAAAAACATTCATATTCAGAAATCTGCAGATTTCTGAAGATCAGTTTGAAAGGTGGAAGTTGTCTTCAGTAATTCAACTGCAGAATAAGGTGAGGGGCTATTCCAATCACTTGGGATTATATATCAACACTCCCAAAGCCATATTGCAGATCTAGCATCTGGAAAAAATTTATTGACCTCCTAGCAGCAATATTCCCTTAAGGAATAATGTTGTCCATATTGCAGATCTGAAAGGAGGAAGGAAGTTGCTAGTACTTCAGCTAGCAATCTAGTGGAGGATCATTCCTTCACATTGCCATCAGTCTCACCATCAGCCTGGATCTTATTGCAGCATTTTTCAACAGGCAGAAGGCCTCTCTTTCCCTCACAACGCAGTTTCTGTTGGCAGTTGTGTTGCAACAACTAAATTCATCATTGGAGGATTGAGAAGGTAGATCTAGAGCTCTCAGCTCATAGATCTGATGAATGAATCAACCCTTCAAGATTAGATCTGATATGAGAACACATTTTAGCCATCTATTCTTTAAATCTAGCTTCATATCTGTATTTCCCAGTAGATCAAGGATCAAATCCTAGGGAGGTGATTTTCCAAAGTTGCAGATCTGGAAAATCCTTTCTGGGTTATCTTGGGAATCCATCACATTGGCCAGATCTTGAATCTTGGCATCATTAGAGCTCCATTTTTTAGTATATCTACATTTCTCTTTTCAGCCTGCAACCATATGTCCATATTCTGCTGAAGAGATAGTGCATTATTTGCTGTAGAGCCTCAATAGTTACACTATACCTGATTCATACATGTTTCTAGGGTGATCCTAGCTCATATTTTTGGCTAGATCTACCTATATTCTGTAATTTTGTAACTGAATCATCTCCAATATAATAAAATGGCTCAGCTCTTACTGCATATTATGATTTGTACTTAGATTTATTGTTTATCTTGTTGTAAGTTCTTATATTGTGGGAAGTATTACTGCATTCTCCCTTTTGGGATAATACAGTGGTATCGAAGCATGATATTTGGCTCAGCTTATGGACACTTCATATTCATACATTGAAAGAAGAACAGATAGATGAGATATATCATGGAGGATGTGAGATCTGTCACTCCTTTCTTTAGATCCATGCAATATCTCTCCAAGGAGGTATATCAAATGAAGGAGGAAGAACAAAGAAAAGATCTAAGAAGAAGATATGATGAGGAAAGTACTTCCTATCAACAACAAAGAAGACCAGAGAATCTTAGATCTCCTCATAGATCCACTATGCCCACTTTCTTTGAAGAAGGAGAGAGGTATAGAGTTGAAGAAAGGAATGAACTTGAGACTCATGAGACTCTCAGTCTATATATTGAAGAGTACAAATAACATTCTAGAGCTTTCAAGGAGATGCTAACTCTCCAACAATTGTTCTAGATTAGAGAAGAAAGAGGATCCTATAGCAGCAATAGAAGAAAGTGGCATAATAGATTCTATTTTCCTACATTTTATGGATCTTCCTAAAGCAATGCCAAGGCTTCGAGGAGGGAGTTAGATTCATTTTTCAAGCTACATCTTGTGGCTGAAGAAGAGGCTATTCAAATTGTAGCACTTCATCTCTTGGATGAAGCAGAAGATTGGTGGTTTAGGCACATAGAGCATGCAAAGGTGACCAACTATTTATATTTATTTCACAAGTTGAAGAAGAAGTTTGATGTGGAGAAGATAGAGTTGTGTTGCAAAGAGAAATATCCCAAGGAAACCATGGAGAATGTCAATCTTGTCACTTTGGAAAAGAGGTCATTACTTTCACCACCTACAGTAGAAGTACTTGTATCTGGGCAAGAGACACTTGCATATTTTCAAGGTAGTCTTGAGCTCTTGACATATGGAGTCCCATGCATGGATCAGGAGATGCATGAGGAGGAGGATACCAGCACTGGTACACTTGAAGAAGAGAGGCCATCACTCTTACTAGCAGTTGGAGATACTATTGTCCTGGTTGGAGGAACTCTTTTGTTCTGTCAAGAGATTCCCACATATCAGTTGATCCAAGGTATGCATAAAATTTCAGCACATATTGTTTCAAGATCAATGCATTACCAAGGATTAGAACAAAATGTTGATTTGAAGTAGAAACATATCACAGTGTAGAGGACCCTTGATCTAATGAAGGAGGTGACTGAAAACTATCCCTGTTCATCATTGTTGAGCTGCATTCAACCCCTTGAGTTGAGATGTAGAGTTTCAGAAAATGGGATTAGAATTATCCTATGTACAATGGATGATTATGAGATTAGTATTATGCTTTACTTTGAGACAGCATATGTATTACCCTGCAGATCTACAACTTTTTCACTTAGTATTTGTGACAAAGAAAGGGCTTCATCATTCTTGGAGCATTCAGGAGGTAGCTTAACTCATGAATCAATGGAAGAAAAGATGACAAATGGTAGACAACTTCAAATGAGAAACATTTTCTCCCTTCTAGATTACCCTTTCTCAATGAGCCTCTCACTACTCAAAGAGAAACTTCTACTTGCATTAAATCCAAAACTTCTTTGATTTTGGAGGGCCTTTGATGGAGAGATAATCTCATTAGGAGATCTCATTAGAGATGCATTTCAACATTTCATGGAATGCAAATTTCTTCAACAGTTTGGGAAGAATGGCATTCTACAAAGGGAGGATGCCATGATTATGTAGTACCTCATTCATCGTCCCCATGGGAGTGAATGGGTAAGGATGATAAGAAAGGGGTTGCAAAGCCACTTGTAGATTTGTATGGGCCAGCATGCTTGGTTACGTTGGTTTCCATTTGGAGATTTCTGTCACTCTCCACAGGCACCTATTTTTCTGATCCATACCTTGAAAAACATGTATGAAATGAAGAAGGAGGCATGGCTATGCTGGCTGCTCTTGGGTGAGTATGGATACCACCCAATAGCTCATCATTTTCTGAATCATGCATTGTTTTTCAATGATAAATTGCAGTAAGGGGAGGCATGTTCATTTTGGTTTCACTTGAGAGAGTTTGGCCACCACATGACATCTCCTATGTCTATGTGTTTTGTATTGTGTAAAACTTGGCATAATGATCTCATGATGTGAATTGATGATGTCTCTTTGTATAGGGCTGATGTGACATCTCATATGTCCATTAGAATGATTTTGTTCCATGATGCACATGAGGAGGAGAGAAAGAAGCAAGATCTCTTGTTGCTTGGATTGCTTTTGGGGGAGTTTGGCTTGCCCATATTGCATGGAGGAGATGGAGGATGGCAGTAATGGGCCTTCCTCCAGTGGTTATTATTAGGAGAGTATGGTTTGACATATTTTTCTACCCATATTACTTCTTCCCTTATTCTTTTTCATAACCTTGGAATGATTGATTTTAGATCCAACAAGGCCAACAGGGCTAAGTATGAGAGCATATTAATGCTCAATCTAATTCATGAAACATGGGATAAAGATGTGTATTTTGTGATGGAGATTTTCCTTTGTGAATATAACCACCTTCTTGTTTTCACCTCATGTATTGATGATGATGTTGGACATCATATGGTCGTCACTTGGTACTTCATGATAGGAGGGGGACATCTAACCAAATAGTTGGAGGTCATTCTTTATGCTTTTGAAAGCCAAATTTGGAACCAAACATGCATAACCTACTGAAGAAAATGGAGGAAGCCTTCCTTATGTGGATGCAATTTGGAGGGTAATAGATGGATTTGCATCTACTTTTGGAGTTTCTTGAGGAAAAACAATATTTTTTCGGGGAGGGACTGTAATATTCCCAAATTTTCACATCATATTTGGAATATTAGAGTCCTTGATTTTCTTAATGAATTAAGTAAATAAAAGGGTGGAGGAACCCACAATCCTCAATAAGAATAAATATCCACTTTGTGTGTGTGAATGTGGATTAATCTAGACTAGATCTACAAAAACGGGTAGTTGAGCAACTACTAATGTGAATGAGATTGGAGATCATGTCTCATTTAATGAGAGAGATCATGGAGGGTTGATTTATTCAACTAAGATCTTGAAGATGTAAAACAAAGGGTCATTGAGCATTAATGATCAAGTGGTGGAGGATCATGTGTAAATGAAGCACACACGATGGAGGAGGTGTACATTGCACCTAGACTGTTTGGTTGATTTGGTCGAACAACACAGTCCCACTTGGAGGATGTTGTCCACATGAGACAACGCAGTTGAGATTAGGACCAAGGCTTGGGATGGCTCAATAATTATAAAGGAGATTAAGGAAAAGGTGAAAGGCATCTTGGATTATTTGATGTATGATCTTTTAGATCTTGAATTGTCAAGTGACATTCCACTGCATTCCTGGGTTGTTTAATAGATATTGCAGGTGTTGTTTAGCACAGGGTGTTCCCAGGCGGGAATCCCTCCTCTTTATTTGACTAATCTCTAAGGAAGAGGTTTGTACTTCATTATACATCAGGCTTTAAGTGCCATTTCATTTTTCTACTTTCTGCAGAACATTCATATTAAAAAATCTATAGATTTATGAAGATCAGTTTGGAAGGTGGAAGTTCTCTTCAGTACTTTAGCTGGAGAAAAAAGTGAGGGATTATTCCCATCACTTGGGCTTATATATCAGTACTCCCAAAGCCACATTTCATATCCGGCATCAGGCCAAATGTTATTGAACTCCTAGCAGCAGTATTCCATTTAGGAATAACGTTGTCCATATTGCATATCTGAAAGGAGGAAGGAAGTTTCTAGTACTTCGGCTAGCAATCTAGTGGAGGATAATTCCTTCACATTGCCATCAGTATCACCATCAGCCTGGATCTTATTGCAGCATTTTTCAACAGGCAGAAGGCCTCTCTTTCCCTCACAATGCAGTTTCTGTTGGCAGTTGTGTTGCAACAACTAAATTCATCATTGGAGGATTGAGAAGGTAGATCTAGAGCTCTCAGCTCATAGATCTGATGAATGAATCAACCCTTCAAGAATAGATCTGATATGAGAACACATTTTAGCCATCTATTCTTTAAATCTAGCTTCATATCTGTATTTCCCAGTAGATCAACGATCAAATCCTAGGGAGGTGATTTTCCAAAGTTGCAGATCTGGAAAATCCTTTCTGGGTTATCTTGGGAATCCATCACATTGGCCAGATCTTGAATCTTGGCATCATTAGAGCTCCATTTTTTAGTAGATATAAATTTCTCTTTTCAAATTGCAACCATATGTCCATATTATGCTGAAGATACAGTGTATTATTTGCTGCAGAGCCTCAACAGTTACGTTGTACTTGCTTCATACATGTTTCCAGGGTGATCCTAGCTCATCTTTTTGGATAGATATAACTATATTATGTACTTGCGTAACTGAATCATCTCTAATATAATAAAATGGCTCAGCTGTTACTGCATATTCTGATTTGTACTTAGATTTATTTTTTATCTTTCTATAAGTTCTTATATTATGTGAAGTATTACTTCATTCTCCATTTTAGGATATTACAAAGAGGGTCATTGATAAGCTGGCTAAAATCAGGGAGACTCAAACTAGCCATAAAGGGTAGAAATGGAGTAGGAGTGATCATATCGATAGAGGTTTGACTTTATAGGTTACCTTAGTTAATACCTTCGTTTCCACCTTCGTTTCCTGCACCCACATTTGTGCCTAAGATGGTAACGGTATGGGTTTGGGAAGATGGAGAATCAAAGGAAGAACTAAAAGAATCACTAGAAACAGAGTTAGAATGAATACTCGGTGGAGGGATAGGTGGATGAACTCTAACTCAATGGGGAGGAGTAATATGTTCTAATGGAAACTGTGGGAAACTTCCATGAATCGTCCATGATAAATGCCTAGGAGGCACAATAATGTCAAGAAATTATGACTCAATGAACTAAAGGTTGATAGGATAAAAAGAGAAATAAACAACAAGAAAACCCCTACTGTAGTGGTTCCAAATGTAAACTAACTATATTAATATCATACTATAATTAAAGAAACACATCCTATCAAAGAAAACTCACCTCTAGCCTATAGGTGGTCTAAATACTCAAACAAATCCTAAATATATTGTTTCAAATGTCCTTCCAAAAGACTTCTTACATGACAATATCTCATCCCTGAAATCAAAATTTTCCAGAGAAAGATGTAGTATAGAACTAACTAATGCCCATATAGAATCTTATACAGTGTTTTCCTATGATTGGTTACTACAGTTACCTTTTTCCCATGGAAATTCTAAAGACTTGAGCTTTTTGGGGATCAACCAATGCATGAGATTCCCTGCCATGGGTCGGGTAGCCCCATGGATAACGTGACACACATGATGACCTAACCTAACACCCTCTGAATCTTGTTTCTCATGCACTTTGGATTTTCAACGTGGGATGGAAAAGGATTTTAAGCTCCCTAATAATTCAACCTCTATGTATCAATGCAAGTGATCAATGGGTGTAATTGGAAGCCTATCCCATCGATCCTACATCTAATTACACAGTTTTTTTGGCCCTAGTGCTGAAGTGGGATTAATTTATGTGTGTTATATTAGTATTAGGTGGCTTGTTTCAAGTCTTGGCTTAGCGGTGTTAACTGAGCTCATGTTATCTTATGGTGTGGAAATGTGTGTGAAAAGTGTGTTCAGTGTATGAGTTAATTGTGCATGTTTTATAATGCCATTTTCTTCTGAAATAAAGTGCTGAGAAACTATAAATAATGTTTTAAATGGATAGTAAAATAAACATCCATATCAAAGCGCACAAACCCCACCCACAAAGGCTATCAAACAACTAAAAATGAGGTGGAAAATAAGCTACTGAAATACACACAAATTTCCTAAAATATCTAATTTCAAAGGGACTATGATATAAAGGCACTAACTTGTTGTAAATGGTGCAGGCAAACAACAAAAATTAGAGGTGAAAATGCTGCAAAGGAGAGGAAAAAAGATCCAAAAGCTAGGAAACACAATGGGGTACTAAGGGGGAAAGAAACACTAAAATAAAAACGGAATAAAATGATGAAGAAACCTATCCTAAAGGGGTTTAAAAATAGTGGATCGAACCATGAAAATCAGTGGCTGAAAATTTTGAACCCTTGACTCCTAAACTCAACAAATTTCTTCCTAAAAAGGTGGAGGTGTACTCTAAACCCTATTTAATATTCCAAATTTTCCATAAGCTAATTGGAATATTAGAGTTCTTACTTTTCTTATTTAGGTAAGTAAATAAAAGGGTGGAGAGACCCATAAACCAAGTATATGAATACAATCCACTTTTATAGTGTGAATGTGGGTTAGTTGAGTAGTGAAGTAGCATTATGGAGTATTGGAGCAGCATAATAATGAATAAAGAGTGGAGGCCATAGAGAATTAATGAGGAAGATGATGGATATTGTGGAGGCATAAATGAAATATGATGGAGATAGTGGAGAATAAATTACAGAGATGATGGAGGAAGTGGTGCATTAAATGCACACATGATGGAGGAAGTGAAGAGTAATTACAACAGTGATGTAGATCATGGAGGACAAGTCTGTATTTTTGGAGGCTAGTGCCCACATGTACAACGCAGTTATGAGGTTTTCCATTGATAGGGAAGGCTCACAATCCTAAAAGGAATATGAGGTCAACAAAGAAGAGAGTCTAGATTTTTATTGTTGTGTTTCATAAGACATTTCTTTGCATGCTTAAGTTGTTTAGCTAAGTCTGTTGTGTTGTTTCGCATCGGGTGTTCCTGAGCTAGAGTCCTACCCTTACCCATGGGGTAATTCGAGTTCCTACTCTAGGATGGTTTTATTGGGAAAAATCCATCATTCAGAAACTAGTGCCACATTCAGCCACTCTCATCTACATTTCCAGCTACAGGAATTATGCATTCCTGAACTTGGGTTTGAGAGTTGGAAGGTTTTTCTGAGAACTACAGCTAAGAAACCTATGGAGGGATCAGCCCTTCACATTGTGGATCCATTTTATTATTCTAGGAGTTCCAATGTCATATTTGGCATCAGGCCATCCATCTATTCTCCTATGTGGCAACATTTCATGCAAGAATTCCATAATTTTGCAGTGAGGGTTTGAGAAGAGGAAGTTCCAAGAAACTCAACTTGGAATCCTATGAGGGATTAATCCTTCACTTAGGGGATCACTTCAACAGACTAGGATTATCATTGTATCATCTATCAACAGGCTACATTATCATCCCTCCTAAACATTGCAGTATTTCCTAGAAGTTGTGCATGTTGTAGCTGCATATTTAGTGGAGGAGATAGATATCAATTTTTGAGCTTGGGAATAGGGAGAAGGGACAATCCCTTCAGTTAGTGAGCTGACTGGGTTCTATTGCAGCTAATAGATCATCCTTTCAGCCCCATATCATAATTTGTCTCCAGGGAGTGCATAACTGAGCCAGCAGCGGTGTAATGTGCAACCCAAAAAGGGTTGAAATTCAAAACTCAAAATATGGAAAAAAAATTTTTGGGGTTTTCTGGGTTTTTCGAGTAGAATCCATGTTTAAAATATTGGATATTTCTAAGCACTCTAGTAGCATCTCGCACTTACATCTTCTTCCTAGCAGAAATAGTTTATACTTTCTAGTGATAAGCTTCATTAGTGTATTTCATCCATCTTGTGGCTTGAGTGCATTTCTTTTGGAACACTGTGTACTTACATTGTTGTTGATACATAATGATATGGCTCAACTATTTCTGCTAATATTTTAAAGCCTTGATGTTATATTATGGCATGTCTATCATTTTACAATTTTTTTCTTAAGTTCTGGTTATTTCCTTGATTGAAATGTTATAAATGTTATATATTCCTATATTTCCCATTTTGGTATATTACAGTGGTATCATAGCATGATATTTGGCTCAGCTTGTGGGAATTTCATGACATCAGTGGAATAAAAAGAAGAAGCATAAAAAAAAGAAGTCTTCAATGGCAGAAGGATTGAGATTTTTCACACTTCTATTCAGATCTGTGAAGGATCTGACCATGGAGATCAAATAAATTAGAAGGGAAAGGAAAAAGGAAACATCAAAAGGGTTTTAGAATGGAGAAGGTCACAACACTTCCTATCAGCAGTATAAGCAATCAGTGGTGCAGAAAGTTCCACAATGCCCTTCTATGCCCAGTTTCCTTGTAGAATGAAATGAATGGCATGGAGATGTAGGATATTTGTAGCATGAGACTCTGGGTGATTACCTTGCAGAGTAAAAAACTCAATCTAGAGCATTCAAAGATAATATGACTTTCCAGCATTTTTTCTAGATTAAAGAGAACCAGAGACCCTGCAACAAGAATAGAAGAAAAGGAAACATGTTGAATATATTATTTTTTCCTACATTCGATGGGTCATCCAAAACCATAACAAATTATTGGATGGATAAGATAGATACATTCTTCTAGCTACACCTAGTAGCAGAAACGGAAGTTATTCAGATTTCTATGCTACACCTTGAGGGTCAAGCAAATGACTGGTGGTTTGGCAGATTGAAACATGCAAGAGTGATGAAGTATGAAGAGTTCACTCCAAGATTGGTAAAAATGTTTAATAGAATAAAACTAGAGTTGCTTTCCATTGAGACATTTTCCAACATTTATGAGGAATTATATGAGGAGAAACAACAAGATATCAGCACGTATACTCCGGTAGAAGAGAAACTACCACCCCCACCAGATATAGTAGAGGTACTTGCATCAATGGGAGGAGCACTTGAATTTTTGCAAGGTGTCCCCAAGATTTCGACATTGAGAGTCCAAGGCATGATTCAGGAGGTGCATGAGGGAGAGGAAGTAGATACTAGCATTGGTGCAGTAGTGGACGAGAAACCTGTTGGCAATATGATGCAGAGTGTTGTCCTTGATGGCAACCCACTTGATAAAGTTGATGGCAACTTGGTGAAATGAGATTGTTGGCTATATGATGCAATGTGTTGTCCTTGATGGCAACCTACTTGATGAAGATGTTCTTGATGGAAGCCTACTTGATGAGTTGCCTATGATAAGCAACCTATGTGTCAAAGATTTAAGAATGATGTATCTACAGATCAGTTCAGATGTGATAGAGAAAAGAATTCCAGTAAGTACCAGAAAAATGATAAATATAATATGTCACAATGTATACGCTACTTTTGTGAAGGCAACCCGCGTATACATACAATGTATACGCTACTTTTGTGAAGGGAACCCGCGTATACATTCAGGGTTAGCATATACGCAGTTTTTATGAGGCGAAGTTGCGTATACACGCGGAAGCGAACCTCAAAGTCGCGTATGCCCTTTTGCGCTCTAAAATTATGATACCAAGAGGGATTACCATGGTATTGACCCATTGTATTGGGTAATGATTCGTCTAAATGACCCCGTCCAGGAATACCATCGGATGTAATGTGGTTTTGGCTCATGGTATTGAAAAAGGGTAAACCTATATAAAGAGAAGAAATTCATTGTGCAAATCATGGGTGTGGGTGCAAGATGTCTGAGCTTGAATGAATACTTCTCTCTGAAGTATATCTGAATGGAAAGGGTTACAGTTGAATGATAGATCTGAATGCATGATGCACCAATGAAGAAAATGATGAAGAAGGGTATCTAGATCTGAAATGTATTTGTATTTGCTAGATCTGTTTATGGAATGTTCTGATATGAGATGAGGCAAACATGTTTCTGAAGTAAAGGGTAATATCTGAACTATGCATCTGTTCTGAAGAATTACGCTGAAATGTCTCAAGAAGTATACACTAGTTTGTTTCGGTAAAAGCGCGTGTATACGCGGATCTGATGAAGGAAAAGCGTGTATGTCCAGTTAGGGTTTTCTGAAGTATGTGCAGAGGTATGCACGGGTTTATATGCATGAAGGTGCGTATATACGTAGGATCAGTGAAAGGAAAACGCGTATGATAAACTAGGGTTTGTTGAAGTTGTGAGATGTTTGATCTATTCTGCTGTCTTGCTAATATCTGTTTTTGATGTGTACTGCTATCTGTCAATGTTGATCTGGGTAGTTCGAATATTGATTATGCTGCTATAAAGCAAGTTGTTGAATTGATTAATGTTCCTTGAGCTTAATTATGTGGGTTGGATCCAGTGTTAAAATTGATGAAACGTGGTCCATAGAGGTGCTGAGGGTTGTAGCCTTCAGTGAGGGGATTGTAGCTCCCTTCCAGGAGAGGTTGGTAAACGATAGCAAGGGGGTCGTAGCTCCCTTCTAGGAGAGGCTGGTAAACGAGTGCAGGGGGTCGGTGCTCCCTTCCAGGAGAGACTGGTAAACGAGCGCAGGTGGGTGCCTACGTGCTGGTATGAGTATGCACCAGCACATTGTTGTAAGATGTTTTCTCTGTAATAAAATATTGAAGGCTGAGACAACGGCAGCGGTGGTTTTCTCCCGACTTGGGTTTCCACCTAAAATCCTGGTGTTCATGTGTGTGGCTTATGTGTGATGATTTATTCTGTTCTTACTGCACATGTTTACTGTTTATTGAACATCTGATGAATAAATGATGGAATTATATAAGTGAAGAATTAATGGCATAATTAGTTCTCTGTGTATACGTGAGTTTTATGAAGGGTATCCGCATATATACGCGAGTCTATCATAAGAAAGTAGCGTATGGGTTTTAGAAAATAAAAAAGTAAAAAGTTTTGAGTAAGTCATAAATACTGATTCAACCCCCCCCCCCCCCTCTCAGTATTTTTCCCAACAATTGGTATCAAAGCCAGGTCCTTCTGCAGAAGCTTGATCGCTTGAAGGAGATCCATCGCAATGGGAAGTCATGAAGGAGTAATGTCTATAAGGCCACCTCTATTTAACGGAGATAATCTGTTATTCTGGAATATACGAACAAAATCATATCTGCAAAGTCTTGGTGCAGAAGTATGGGCAATCGTGGAAGAAGGATATCAATATCCAGCAAGTATTCCTACTGATGCAGCAGAAAGGAAGAAGTATGAAATCAATGCCAAAGCAGTCAATGTCTTGTTAGGAAGCATGTCTGAACCAGAATTTGGTAAAGTGATGCAGCTATATTCAGCGAAAGAAATATGGGACAAAATCATTCTGAGATATGAAGGAGATACAAAGGTAAAAAGTGCAAAACTCCAAACCCTCAGAATTGAATATGAAAATTTGAAGATGCATAGTGATGAGAGTATTTCCAGTTTCTTTTTACATCTGGATGATATTGTGAATCGTATGAGAAGTTTGGGTGAAACTATAACTGATACTACTCTGGTTGAAAAAGTCTTAAGATCTTTGACTTCAAAATTTGAGTCAAAAGTAGCAGCTATTGAAGAAAGGCAAGATCTGCAAACTCTTACTATTGTTCAACTACATGGTATTCTGACTGCTTATGAAATGAGACAAGGAGGTCCCTCTCAAATCAAAGAAGCTGTTTTTAAGGCATGTACAAAAGGAAAAGAAAAGAAAGATGTCAAGGAATCAAATTACATATCAGAAGAAGAAGAAGCAAATTTTGTGAGAAAACACCAACTCGGAAGTGGAAGATTCAAAGGTAAGCTCCCCTTCAAATGTTTTGGTTGTGGAAGAGTTGGTCATTATGCTGCTAAATATCCTTATAGAGAAAATCGTGATAAAGAGAAACAATCTGCAAAGGGAAAGAGTTATTATGCAATGAAGATGATACGTCAAGTGAAGATGAAGAAGAAGATTCTGACAAAGATCTGATAGTGCTCATGGAAAAGAAGCAAAAGAAGAAGGCTACTCAAAAGGAGACATCTCAAAAGACATGTATGGAAAAAGATGAAGAAGATAAAACAGGTACTGATTGTTGTTCTTGTGATTCACTTTCTTGTGCATGCAATGGTGAAGATAGTGAAAGTAACAGTATAAGTCTAGAAGCAAATCTCAAGGTCAATGATGAAAGCAATGATTGGAATCAATTTCATAAGAGAGAATCTATCCTCAAAGATATGATCTCTAGAATGAATGAGCAGAAAGAAATACTGAATGGACAGATAGACAAGTATCAAAAGTTGTATGTTTATGCAACCAATCAAAGTGAAAAACTTGAAGCAGAAATCATCTCTCTGAAAGAAGATCTTGAAACATCAAAGAAGAAGAATGAAGAGCTTGAAGCAAAGATCATCTCCCTCAAAGAAGATCCAGAAAAATCAAATAAGAAGAATGAAGAACTCCTACACATATTTGAAGAACAAGAAAATGGGTTGAAGGAAGAGATTTTAACACTAAGGGATCAAGTAGAAGAAAGAAAAAGGGTTGAAGAAAGTATGAAGAAGTAATGCCAAATGTTTGAGGTTGAGGTAAATATTCTCAAAGGTAAATTAGAAGAAAAAGATAAACTCTTGAGGTTTTAAGATAGTACTAAGATTATGGACAATATTCTTAGTAGTAAAAGGTCTCCTTCTATCAAACTTGGTCTTGGTTTTCACGAAATGGTTAAAGGTGAATCTAGTTCACAAGAAAGAGCTAATGATTCAAAGGATGTCAATACAAAATTTGAAGTGTTGAAAGAAGCAAAAGGTCAACTGACAATCATGAACTCTCAAAAGAAATCTTTCCCTCCTAACTATAGAAGCATCAATAATGTTGAATGCTTTAGATGTCATAATTATGGGCATATTGCAGCCAATTGTAGAAGCAGTTTGATTCAGTCACAAAAGAACAGATTCTACACAGAAAGGTACCCCGGTTTCTTCAATGGATATTATTTTTCATGCAGCAAGTATGGTCATAAAGCAGCTGATTGCAATAGAAGGAAGAATAGAAAAACTCATTATGATTCCTATGCTTACTTCTCTGGTCACATAAGATGTTATGCTTGTAACAAGTATGGACATGTTGAAAAAGAATGCAGGATGAACAGATCTGAGAAATTGGATGATTTCCAGCACACATTTCGAAAGTTCAAGCAAAGCTGGAAAAAGAAGGAAGACCGGTCAGAAACATAGGGAATACTGACCCTACTGCAGTCATCCGCTTCTAAAGCTTACTTCTCTTAATGACTGCAGGACTGATGTGAGATACATTATAGGGATTAGTAATGTATTGTCACAGGGGGAGCGATGTATGATTATTCTCATGGTTGATTTGGTTATTCTGGTTGTTTTTATTTTTGACAGAGCATCTGATGTGAAGAAGACAGGTACAGGTGGTACAAGTTTAGGGGGAGATAAAGGAATGTGAAGTTTTCAATATGTCACTTTTCATACGCGGGTTCGGTAAAATAAAGCCGCGTATACACGCGAGTTCCAGCAGACACAGATGCGTATGCATTTATGATAAGGAAATTAGTATGACAGCTGAAGATCTGGAGTACAGGTTCAGGGGGAGCATCAGTCTGAGTATTAATGACTGTATTATTGGCACTGTATTTTCTTATTTCTCAGTTCTAAATGATGATGACATGTTACATGGTTTCTTATGGTGAGATTATGGATGAGCCCTAATTGCTTTCTGAAGAGTATCCTTTGTTTTCACACATGGATGAAATGGAAGCTTTATGATTCAGAGATAAGGACAGATCATGCAGAGATTGTTGCTGATGACTTGTTGTTGAAGGTATTCAAGTTGCACATGCTAAGGAGGAGCCTTGGCCATATGGAAAGGATGCTTGGATGCACCTTTTCAGGGGGAGCATTAGTCTTGCTGAGTATAATGCATTGTGGGAATTATGATGGTTCTGAAACATGATCTCCCTCTTGAGGTCTTTCTGGTATTGATCATAAAAAGTCATATTTGTATTTTGATGAAAAATTCATGATGAGACCTATGATGTAAAATTGTAATATTCATTCATGTAAGGACTTCTCAAATTTGTAAACCCACTTGGTTTGGTAGTTGAGTCAAAATATGTAAACCCACTTGGTTGGGTAGCTGAGTCAAAATGTGTAAACCCACTTGGTTGGGTATTTGAGTTTCATATGTAAATCCACTTGGTTGGATCGTTGATGTATGTATGAGTCCTTGGTGATAGGAAAAGTCATAGAGTCATGTACTTCATTGAAAATATAGCGTGAACTCAGGGGGAGAATGGTAACTTCAATACACATCATATCTGCATGGGAAGCAAAACCTTGTCTTGGTTTTGATCCGCCCTTTGCCCTTGATGTCAAAGGGGGAGAGTGACATGGTGTTTGAATAAGGGAAGAATATCATGATGCTTAATGTATCTATCTCCTGTGTTGATCAAACACCATCATGGTTGCCATGAAGTCCAAAGGGGGAGATTGTTGGCAATATGATGCAGAGTGTTGTCCTTGATGGCAACCCACTTGATAAAGTTGATGGCAACTTGGTGAAATGAGATTGTTGGCCATATGATGCAATGTGTTGTCCTTGATGGCAACCTACTTGATGAAGATGTTCTTGATGGAAGCCTACTTGATGAGTTGCCTATGATAAGCAACCTATGTCAAAGATGTGAAATGATGTATCTACGAATCGGTCCGGATGTGAGAGAAAGAATTCCGGTAAGTACCAGAAAAATGATAAATATAATATGTCACAATGTATACGCTACTTTTGTGAAGGAAACCCGCGTATACATACAATGTATACACTATTTTTGTGAAGGGAACCCGCGTATACATTCAGGGTTAGCATATATGCAGTTTTTATGAGGCGAAGTTGCGTATACACGCGGAAGCGAACGCTCCAAGTCGCGTATTCCCTTTTGCGCTCTAAAGTTATGATACCAAGGGGCATTACCATGGTATTGGCCCATTGTATTGAGCTCTGGATATCTAATTGATCCCGTCCAGGAATACCATCGAAATTAATTTAGTTTTGGCTCATGGTATTGAAAAAGGGTAAACCTATATCAAGAGAAGAAATTCATTGTGCAAATCATGAGTGTGGGAGCAAGATGTCTGAGCTTGAATGAATACTTCTCTCTGAAGTATATCTGAATGGAAAGGGTTACAGTTGAATGATAGATCTGAATGCATGATGCACCAATGAAGAAAATGATGAAGAAGGGTATCTAGATCTGAAATGTATTTGTATTTGCTAGATTTGTTTATGGAATGTTCTGATCTGAGATGAGGCAAACATGTTTCTGAATTAAAGGGTAATATCTGAACTATGCATCTGTTCTGAAGAATTACGCTGAAATGTCTCAAGAAGTATACGCTGGTTTGTTTCGGTAAAAGCGCGTGTATACGCAGATCTAATGAAGGAAAAGTGCGTATGTCCAGTTAGGGTTTTCTGAAGTATGTGTAGAGGTATACGCGGGTTTATATGCATGAAGGCGCGTATATACGCAGGATCAGTGAAAGGAAAGCGCGTATGATAAACTAGGGTTTGTTGAAGTTGTGAGATGTCTTATCTGTTCTGCTGTCTTGCTAATATCTGTTTTTGATGTGTACTGCTATCTGTCAATGTTGATCTGGGTAGTTCAAATATTGATTATGCTGCTATAGAGCAAGTTGTTGAATTGATGAATGTTCCTTGAGCTTAATTGTGTGGGTTGGATCAAGTGTTAAAATTGATGAAACGTGGTCCATAGAGGTGCTGAGGGTTGTAGCCTTCAGTGAGGAGGTTGTAGCTCCCTTCCAGGAGAGGTTGGTAAACGATAGCAAGGGGGTCGTAGCTCCCTTCCAGGAGAGGCTGGTAAACGAGTGCAGGGGGTCGGTGGTCCCTTCTAGGAGAGACTGGTAAACGAGCGCAAGTGGGTTCCTGCGTGCTGGTATGAGTATGCACCAGCACATTGTTGTAAGATGTTTTCTCTGTAATAAAATATTGAAGGCTGAGACAACGGTAGCGGTGGTTTTCTCCCGACTTGGGTTTCCACCTAAAATCCTGGTGTTCATGTGTGTGGCTTATGTGTGATGATTTATTCTGTTCTTACTGCACATGTTTACTGTTTATTGAACATCTGATGAATAAATGATGGAATTATATAAGTGAAGAATTAATGGCATAATTAGTTCTCTGTGTATACGTGAGTTTTATGAAGGGTATCCGTGTATATACGTTAGTCTATGATAAGAAAGTAGCATATGGGTTTTAGAGCATAAAAAAGTAAAAAATTTTGAGTAAGTCATAAATACTGATTCACCCCCCACCCCCCCCCCCTCTTAGTATTTTTCCCAACAATTGGTATCAAAGCCAGGTCCTTCTGCGGAAGCTTGATCGCTTGAAGGAGATCCGTCGCAATGGGAAGTCATGAAGGAGTAATGTCTATAAGGCCACCTCTATTTAAGGGAGATAATCTGTTATTCTGGAAGTAACGAACAAAAGCATATCTGCAAAGTCTTAGTGCAAAAGTATGGGAAATCGTGGAAGAAGGATATCAATATCCAGCAAGTATTCCTACTGATGCAGCAGAAAGGAAGAAGTATGAAATCAATGCCAAAGGAGTCAATGTCTTGTTAGGAAGAATGTCTGAACCAGAATTTGGTAAAGTGATGCAGCTATATTCAGCGAAAGAAATATGGGACAAAATCATTCTGAGCTATGAAGGAGATACAAAGGTAAAAAGTGCAAAACTCCAAACCCTCAGAATTGAATATGAAAATTTGAAGATGCATAGTGATGAGAGTATTGCCAGTTTATTTTTACATCTGGATGATATTGTGAATCGTATGAGAAGTTTGGGTGAAACTATAACTGACACTACTCTGGTTGAAAAATTCTTAAGATCTTTGACTTCAAAATTTGAGTCAAAAGTAGCAGCTATTGAAGAAAGGCAAGATCTGCAAAATCTTACTATTGTTCAACTACATGGTATTCTGACTGCTTATGAAATGAGACAAGGAGGTCCCTCTCAAATCAAAGAAGCTGTTTTTAAGGCATGTACAAAAGGAAAAGAAAAGAAAGATGTCAAGGAATCAAATTACATATCAGAAGAAGAAGAAGCAAATTTTGTGAGAAAACTCAACTCTAAGGAAGATTCAAAGGTAAGCTTCTCCCCTTCAAATGTTTTGGTTATAAAGAGCACGCTATGAGGCCGCTAAATATCCTTATAGAGAACGGATAAAGAGAAACAATCTATGAAGGGAAAGAGTTATTATGCAAATGAAGATAATAATGAAATGTCAAGTGAAGATGAAGAATATTCTGACCAAGATCTGCTAGTGCTCATGGAAAAGAAACAAAAGAAGAAGGCTACTCAAGGAAAGGAGATATCTCAGAAAACATGTGCAGCTGAAAATGAAGAAGATAAAACAGGTACCGATTGTTGTTCTTGTGATTCACCTTCTTGTGCATGTAATAGTGAAGATAGTGAAAGTAAATAAAAGATAAGTCTAGAAGCAAATCTCAAGGTCAATGATGAAAGCAATGATTGGAATCAATTTCATAAGAGAGAATCTATCCTCAAAGATATGATCTCTAGAATGAATGAGCAGAAAGAAATACTGAATGGACAGATAGACAAGTATCAAAAGTTGTATGTTTATGCAACCAATCAAAGTGAAAAACTTGAAGCAGAAATCATCTCTCTGAAAGAAGATCTTGAAACATCAAAGAAGAAGAATGAAGAGCTTGAAGCAAAGATCATCTCCCTCAAAGAAGATCCAGAAAAATCAAATAAGAAGAATGAAGAACTCCTACACATATTTGAAGAACAAGAAAATGGGTTGAAGGAAGAGATTTTAACACTAAGGGATCAAGTAGAAGAAAGAAAAAGGGTTGAAGAAAGTATGAAGAAGTAATGCCAAATGTTTGAGGTTGAGGTAAATATTCTCAAAGGTAAATTAGAAGAAAAAGATAAACTCTTGAGGTTTTAAGATAGTACTAAGATTATGGACAATATTCTTAGTAGTAAAAGGTCTCCTTCTATCAAACTTGGTCTTGGTTTTCACGAAATGGTTAAAGGTGAATCTAGTTCACAAGAAAGAGCTAATGATTCAAAGGATGTCAATACAAAATTTGAAGTGTTGAAAGAAGCAAAAGGTCAACTGACAATCATGAACTCTCAAAAGAAATCTTTCCCTCCTAACTATAGAAGCATCAATAATGTTGAATGCTTTAGATGTCATAATTATGGGCATATTGCAGCCAATTGCAGAAGAAGTTTGATTCAGTCACAAAAGAACAGATTCTACATAGAAAGGTACCCTGGTTTCTTCAATGGATATTATTTTTCATGCAGCAAGTATGGTCATAAAGCAGCTGATTGCAATAGAAGGAAGAATAGAAAAACTCATTATGATTCCTATGCTTACTTCTCCGGTCACATAAGATGCAAGGTGCTTGTAACAAGTATGGACATGTTGAAAAAGAATGCAGGATGAACAGATCTGAGAAATTGGATGATTTCCAGCACACATTTCGAAAGTTCAAGCAAAGCTGGAAAAAGAAGGAAGACCGGTCAGAAACATAGGGAATATTGACCCTACTGCAGTCATCCGCTTCTAAAGCTTACTTCTCTTAATGACTGCAGGACTGATGTGAGATACATTATAGGGATTAGTAATGTATTGTCACAGGGGGAGCGATGTATGATGATTCTCATGGTTGATTCAGTTATTCTGGTTGTTTTTATTTTTGACAGAGCATCTGATGTGAAGAAGACAGGTACAGGTGGTACAAGTTTAGGGGGAGATAAAGGAATGTGAAGTTTTCAATATGTCACTTTTCATACGCGGGTTCGGTAAAATAAAGCCGCGTATTACGTAGTTCCAAATAGACAAGTAGACGTTGCCGTATGCATTGATGATAAGAGAATTGATATGACAGCTGAAGATCAGGAGCAGAGGTTCAGGGGGAGCATCAGTCTGACTGTTAATGATTGTATTATTGACACTGTATTTGCTTATTTCTCAGTTCTAAATGATGATGACATGTTACATGGTTTCTTATGGTGAGATTATGGATGAGCCCTAATTGCTTTTTGAAGAGTATCCATTGTTTTCACACATGGATGAGATGGAAGCTTTATGATTCAGAGATAAGGATAGATCATGCAGAAGATTGTCGCTGATGACTTGTTGTTAAAGGTATTCAAGTTGCACATGCTAAGGAGGAGCCTTGGTCATATGGAAAGGATGCTTGGTTGCAGTTTTTCGTGGGACATTGGTCCAAATGAGTATGAAGGGGAATGACAGATTATTAAATGGTTCCCGAAACATGATCTCTCTTGAGGTCTTTCTGGTATTGGTCATGAAAAGTCATATTTGTAATTTGATGAAAAGGTCATGTTGAGACCCATGATGTAAAATTGCAATATTCAGTCATGTAAGGACTTGTCAAATTTGTAAATCCACTTGGTTGGGTAGTTGAGTTAAAATATGTAAACCCACTTGGTTGGGTAGCTCAGTCAAAATGTGTAAACCCACTTGGTTGGGTATTTGAGTTTCATATGTAAATCCACTTGGTTGGATCTTTGATGTATGTATGAGTCCTTGGGGATAGGAAAAGTCATAGAGTCATGTAATTCATTGAAAATATAACGTGAACTCAGGGGGAGCATGGTAACTTCAATACACATCAGAGCTGCATGGGAAGCAAAACCTTGTCTTGGTTTTGATCCGCCCTTTGCCCTTGATGTCAAAGGGGGAGAGTGACATGGTGTTTGAATAAGGGAAGAATATCATGATGCTTAATGTATCTATCTCCTGTGGTGATCAAACACCATCGTGGTTGCCATCAAGTCCAAAGGGGGAGATTGTTGGCAATATGATGCAGAGTGTTGTCCTTGATGGCAACCCACTTGATAAAGTTGATGGCACCTTGGTGAAATGAGATTGTTGGCTATATGATGCAATGTGTTGTCCTTGATGGCAACCTACTTGATGAAGATGTTCTTGATGGAAGCCTACTTGATGAGTTGCCTATGATAAGCAACCTATGTGTCAAATATGTAAGAATGATGTATCTACAGATCAGTTTAGATGTGACAGAGAAAAGAATTCCAGTAAGTACCAGAAAAATGATAAATATAATATGTCACAATGTATACGCTACTTTTGTGAAGGAAACCCGCATATACATACAATGTATACGCTACTTTTGTGAAGGTAACATGCGTATACATTCAGGGTTAGCATATACGCAGTTTTTATGAGGCGAAGTTGCGTATACACATGGAAGTGAATGCTCCAAGTCGCGTATGCCCTTTTGCGTTCTAAAATTATGATACCAAGGGGCATTACCATGGTATTGGCCCATTGAATTGAGCGCTGGATATCTAATTGATCTCGTCCAGGAATACCATCGAAAGTAATGTAGTTTTGGCTCATGGTATTGAAAAAGGGTAAACCTATATAAAGAGAAGAAATTCACTGTGCAAATCATGAGTGTGGGAGCAAGATGTCTGAGCTTGAATGAATACTTCTCTCTGAAGTGTATCTGAATGGAAAGGGTTACAGTTGAATGATAGATCTGAATGCATGATAAACCAATGAAGAAAATGATGAAGAAGGGTATCTAGATCTGAAATGTATTTGTATTTGCTAGATCTGTTTATGGAATGTTCTGATCTGAGATGAGGCAAAAATGTTTCTGAAGTAAAGGGTAATATCTGAACTATGCATCTGTTCTAAAGAATTACGCTGAAATGTCTTAAGAAGTATACGCTGGTTTGTTTCGGTAAAAGCGCGTGTATACGCGGATCTGATGAAGGAAAAGCACGTATGTTCAGTTAGGGTTTTCTGAAGTATGTGCAGAGGTATACGGGGGTTTATATGCATGAAGGCGTGTATATACGCAGGATCAGTGAAAGGAAAGCGCGTATGATAAACTAGGGTTTGTTGAAGTTGTGAGATGTCTGATCTGTTCTGCTGTCTTGCTAATATCTGTTTTTGATGTGTACTGCTATCTGTCAATGTTGATCTGGGTAGTTTGAATATTGATTATGCTGCTATAGAGCAAGTTGATGAATTGATGAATGTTCCTTGAGCTTAACTGTGTGGGTTGGATCCATTGTTAAAATTTATGAAACGTGGTCCATAGAGGTGCTGAGGGTTGTAGCCTTCAGTGAGGGGGTTGTAGCTCCCTTCCAGGAGAGGTTGGTAAATGATAGCAAGGGGGTCGTAGCTCCCTTCCAAGAGAGGCTGGTAAACGAGTGCAGGGGGTTGGTGCTCCCTTCCAGGAGAGACTGGTAAATGAGCGCAGGTGGGTGCCTGCGTGCTGGTATGAGTATGCACCAGCACATTGTTGTAAGATGTTTTCTCTGTAATAAAATATTGAAGGCTGAGACAATGGCAGCAGTGGTTTTCTCCCGACATGGGTTTCCACCTAAAATCCTGGTGTTCATGTGTGTGGCTTATGTGTGATGATTTATTCTTTTCTTACTGCACATGTTTACTGTTTATTGAACATCTGATGAATAAATGATGGAATTATATAAGTGAAGAATTAATGGTATAATTAGTTCTCTGTGTATACGTGATTTTTATGAAGGGTATCCGCGTATATATGCGAGTCTATGATAAGAAAGTAGCGTATGGGTTTTAGAGCATAAAAAAGTAAAAAGTTTTGATTAAGTCATAAATACTGATTCACCCCCCCCCCATCTCAGTATTTTTCCCAACAATTGGTATCAAAGCCAGGTCCTTCTGCAGAAGCTTGATCACTTGAAGGAGATCCATCGCAATGGGAAGTCATGAAGGAGTAATGTCTATAAGGCCACCTCTATTTAATGGAGATAATCTGTTATTCTTGAAGATACGAACAAAAGCATATCTGCAAAGTCTTGGTGCAGAAGTATGGGCAATCGTGGAAGAAGGATATCAATATCCAGCAAGTATTCCTACTGATGCAGCAGAAAGGAAGAAGTATGAAATCAATGCCAAAGCAGTCAATGTCTTGTTAGGAAGCATCTCTGAACCAGAATTTGGTAAAGTGATGCAGCTATATTCAGTGAAAGAAATATGGGACAAAATCATTCTAAGCTATGAAGGAGATACAAAGGTAAAAAGTGCAAAACTCCAAACCCTCAGAATTGAATATGAAAATTTGAAGATGCAGAGTGATGAGAGTATTGCCAGTTTCTTTTTACATCTGGATGATATTGTGAATCATATGAGAAGTTTGGGTGAAACTATAACTGATACTACTCTGGTTGAAAAAGTCTTAAGATCTTTGACTTCAAAATTTGAGTCAAAAGTAGCAGCTATTGAAGAAAGGAAAGATCTACAAACTCTTACTATTGTTCAACTACATGGTATTCTGACTGCTTATGAAATGAGACAAGGAGGTCCCTCTCAAATCAAAGAAGCTATTTTTAAGGCATGTACAAAAGGAAAAGAAAAGAAAGATGTCAAGGAATCAAATTACATATCAGAAGAAGAAGAAGCAAATTTTGTGAGAAAACTCCAACTCGGAAGTGGAAGATTCAAAGGTAAGCTCCCCTTCAAATGTTTTGGTTGTGGAAGAGTTGGTCATTATGCTGCTAAATGTCCTTATAGAGAAAATCGTGATAAAGAGAAACAATCTGCAAAGGGAAAGAGTTATTATGCAATGAAGATGATACGTCAAGTGAAGATGAAGAAGAAGATTCTGACAAAGATCTGCTAGTGCTCATGGCAAAGAAGCAAAAGAAGAAGGCTACTCAAAAGGATACATCTCAAAAGACATGTATGGCAAAAGATGAAGAAGATAAAACAGGTACTGATTGTTGTTCTTGTGATTCACTTTCTTGTGCATGCAATGGTGAAGATAGTGAAAGTAACAGTATAATTCTAGAAGCAAATCTCAAGGTCAATGATGAAAGCAATGATTGGAATCAATTTCATAAGAGAGAATCTATCCTCAAAGATATGATCTCTAGAATGAATGAGTAGAAAGAAATACTGAATGGACAGATAGACAAGTATCAAAAGTTGTATGTTTATGCAACCAATCAAAGTGAAAAACTTGAAGCAGAAATCATGTCTCTGAAAGAAGATCTTGAAACATCAAAGAAGAAGAATGAAGAGCTTGAAGCAAAGATCATCTCCCTCAAAGAAGATCCAGAAAAATCAAATAAGAAGAATGAAGAACTCCTACACATATTTGAAGAACAAGAAAATGGGTTGAAGGAAGAGATTTTAACACTAAGGGATCAAGTAGAAGAAAGAAAAAGGGTTGAAGAAAGTATGAAGAAGCAATGCCAAATGTTTGAGGTTGAGGTAAATATTCTCAAAGGTAAATTAGAAGAAAAAGATAAACTCTTGAGGTTTCAAGATAGTACTAAGATTCTGGACAATATTCTTAGTAGTAAAAGGTCTCCTTCTATCAAACTTGGTCTTGGTTTTCACGAAATGGTTAAAGGTGAATCTAGTTCACAAGAAAGTGCTAATGATTCAAAGGATGTCAATACAAAATCTGAAGTGTTGAAAGAAGCAAAAGGTCAGCCGAAAATCATGAACTCTCAAGAGAAATCTTTCCCTCCTAACTATAGAAGCATCAATAATGTTGAATGCTTTAGATGTCATAATTATGGGCATATTGCAGCCAATTGCAGAAGCAGTTTGATTCAGTCACAAAAGAACAGATTCTACACAGAAAGGTACCATGGTTTCTTCAATGGATATTGTTTTTCATGCAGCAAGTATGGTCATAAAGCAGCTGATTGCAATAGAAGGAAGAATGGAAAAACTCATTATGATTCCTATGCTTACTTCTCTAGTCACATAAGATGTTATGCTTGTAACAAGTATGGACATGTTGAAAAAGAATGCAGGATGAACAGATCTGAGAAATTGGATGATTTCCAGCACACATTTCGAAAGTTCAAGCAAAGCTAGAAAAAGAAGGAAGACCAGTAAAAAACGTAGGGAATATTGACCCTACTACAGTCATCCGCTTCTAAAGCTTACTTCTGTTAATGACTGCAGGACTGATGTGAGATACATTATAGGGATTAGTAATGTATCGTCACAGGGGGAGCGATGTATGATTATTCTCATGGTTGATTTGGTTATTCCGGTTGTTTTTATTTTTGACAGAGCATCTGATGTGAAGAAGAAAGGTACAGGTGGTACAAGTTCAGGGGGAGATAAAGGAATGTTAAGTTTTCAATATTTCACTTTCCATACGCGGGTTTGGTAAAATAAATCCGCGTATACACGCGAGTTCCAGCAGACACAGACGCGTATGCATTTATGATAAGGAAATTTGTATGACATCTGAAGATCTGGAGTACAGGTTCAGGGGGAGCATCAGTCTGAGTATTAATGACTGTATTATTGGCACTGTATTTTCTTATTTCTCAGTTCTAAATGATGATGACATGTTACATGGTTTCTTATGGTGATATTATGGATGAGCCCTAATTGCTTTCTAGAGAGTATCCTTTGTTTTCACACATGGATGAGATGGAAGCTTTATGATTCAGAGATAAGGACAGATCATGCAGAGATTGTTGCTGATGACTTGTTGTTGAAGGTATTCAAGTTGCACATGCTAAGGAGGAGCCTTGGTCATATGGAAAGGATGCTTGGATGCACTTTTTCAGGGGGAGCATTAGTCTTGCTGAGTATAATGCATTGTTGGCATTATGATGGTTCTGAAACATGATCTCCCTCTTGAGGTCTTTCTGGTATTGATCATAAAAAGTCATATTTATATTTTGATGAAAAGTTCATGATGAGACCTATGACGTAAAATTGTAATATTCAGTCTTGTAAGGACTTGTCAAATTTGTAAACCCACTTGGTTTGGTAGTTGAGTCAAAATATGTAAACCAACTTGGTTAGGTAGCTGAGTCAAAATGTGTAAACCCACTTGGTTGGGTATTTGAGTTTCATATGTAAATCCACTTGGTTGGATCTTTGATGTATGTATGAGTCCTTGGTGATAGGAAAAGTCATAGAGTCATGTACTTCATTGAAAATATAGCGTGAACTCAGGGGGAGAATGGTAACTTCAATACACATCATATCTGCATGGGAAGCAAAACCTTGTCTTGGTTTTGATCCGCCCTTTGCCCTTGATGTCAAAGGGGGAGAGTGACATGGTGTTTGAATAAGGGAAGAATATCATGATGCTTACTGTATCTATCTCCTGTGTTGATCAAACACCATCGTGGTTGCCATGAAGTCCAAAGGGGGAGATTGTTGGCAATATGATGCAGAGTGTTGTCCTTGATGGCAACCCACTTGATAAAGTTGATGGCAACTTGGTGAAATGAGATTGTTGGCCATATGATGCAATGTGTTGTCCTTGATGGCAACCTACTTGATGAAGATGTTCTTGATGGAAGCCTACTTGATGAGTTGCCTATGATAAGCAACCTATGTGTCAAAGATGTAAGAATGATGTATCTACAGATCAGTCCAGATGTGACAGAGAAAAGAATTCCAGTAAGTACCAGAAAAATGATAAATATAATATGTCACAATGTATACGCTACTTTTGTGAAGGAAACCCGTGTATACATACAATGTATACGCTATTTTTGTGAAGGGAACCCGCGTATACATTCAGGGTTAGCATATACGCAGTTTTTATGAGGCGAAGTTGCGTATACACGCGGAAGCGAACGCTCCAAGTCGCGTATGCCCTTTTGCGCTCTAAAGTTATGATACCAAGGGGCATTACCATGGTATTGGCCCATTGTATTGAGCTCTGGATATCTAATTGATCCCGTCCAGGAATACCATCGAAAGTAATTTAGTTTTGGCTCATGGTATTGAAAAAGGGTAAACCTATATCAAGAGAAGAAATTCATTGTGCAAATCATGAGTGTGGGAGAAAGATGTCTGAGCTTGAATGAATACTTCTCTCTGAAGTATATCTGAATGGAAAGGGTTACAGTTGAATGATAGATCTGAATGCGTGATGCACCAATGAAGAAAATGATGAAGAAGGGTATCTAGATCTGAAATGTATTTGTATTTGCTAGATTTGTTTATGGAATGTTCTGATCTGAGATGAGGCAAACATGTTTCTGAATTAAAGGGTAATATCTGAACTATGCATCTGTTCTGAAGAATTACGCTGAAATGTCTCAAGAAGTATACACTGGTTTGTTTCGGTAAAAGCACGTGTATACGCAGATCTGATGAAGGAAAAGCGCGTATGTCCAGTTAGGGTTTTCTGAAGTATGTACAGAGGTATACACGGGTTTATATGCATGAAGGCGCGTATATACGCAGGATCAATGAAAGGAAAGCGCGTATGATAAACTAGGGTTTGTTGAAGTTGTGAGATGTCTTATCTGTTCTGCTGTCTTGCTAATATCTGTTTTTGATGTGTACTGCTATCTGTCAATGTTGATCTGAGTAGTTCGAATATTGATTATGCTGCTATAGAGAAAGTTGTTGAATTGATGAATGTTCCTTGAGCTTAATTCTGTGGGTTGGATCCAGTGTTAAAATTGATGAAACGTGGTCCATAGAGGTGCTGAGGGTTGTAGCCTTCAGTCAGGGGGTTGTAGCTCCCTTCCAGGAGATGTTGGTAAACGATAGCAAGGGGGTCGTAGCTCCCTTCCAGGAGAGGCTGGTAAACGAGTGCAGGGGGTCTGTGCTCCCTTCCAGGAGAGACTGGTAAACGAGCGCAGGTGGGTGCCTGCGTGCTAGTATGAGTATGCACCAGCACATTGTTGTAAGATGTTTTCTCTGTAATAAAATATTGAAGGCTGAGACAACGGCAGCGGTGGTTTTCTCCCGACTTGGGTTTCCACCTAAAATCTTGGTGTTCATGTGTGTGGCTTATGTGTGATGATTTATTCTGTTCTTACTGCACATGTTTACTATTTACTGAACATCTGATGAATAAATGATGGAATTATATAAGTGAAGAATTAATGGCATAATTCGTTCTCTGTGTATACGCGAGTTTTATGAAGGGTATCCGCGTATATACTCGAGTCTGTGATAAGAAAGTAGCGTATGGGTTTTAGAGCATAAAAAAGTAAAAAGTTTTGAGTAAGTCATAAATATTGATTCACCCCCCCCCTCTCAGTATTTTTCCCAACACCACCATCACCATAACCAACAGTTGGAGAAGCAATTGCACCAGTTGGAGGAACTCTTGTAGCTTTGCAAGAGGTTCCCAAGAATCAAATAATCCAAGGTATGCATAAATTTCCACCCCAGATTGTTTACGCACATCATATTGATATTTGTGGGGACATGCCATCAGGGAAATTACATGATCAAGGGTTAGAGCACATTGCTGATTTGAAGCAGCAAACTATCATTGCGTGGAGGACCCTTGACTAGATCAAGGAGAAGATGTATAGTTATCCCAGTTTGACATTTTTGAGCTGCACACAACACTTTGTGGTGGAGTGTGGATTTTCTAAGGATGGGATTAACACAGTCCTAATGCAAGGAAGCTATATAATAGCTTTTGAGAACTAGAATTTATTGTCACATGAGTTGTCGTATTTTGTTTAGGACAAAGAGATACTCACCATTATGCATGCATTGGTAAAATTCCAATAGTTTTTTATTGGTAGTAGATTTCAGGTGAAGACCAACCACCATAGTCTCCAACATATTTTTGAGGAGGAAGAGCAGTTTTAGAATAGGCAGAAACAATGGATCATTACAATGCAGGAATATGAGTTCAGCATTATGTATGAAGAGGGCCATGTGGTAGGAGATACACTATAATGGAGATCATCAGCCTTATCACTGAGGAGCAGTGATGATTTGTGGGCCCAGTTATTATTTGAGCATTCTGATGACCACTTCACTGATGAATCATTAGATGGGAAGATGGTAGATGGTAGAGATCATGTAATCGACAACGTCTTCCATTATCAGGACAAAGTCTTCTTGATGATCACCTCACAACTCAAGGAGAAGTTTATGCATGCAACATATTCAAAAAATCATAGGTTCTACTAGGCCATCGGTGAGAGGTTCTCATAGAGAGACCTTAAAGAGGATGAAATTTGACATATCATGGAGTGAAAATATTGTCATCAGATTGTGGGGGATGGTATTGTTGACATTGATCCGGTATCAAGTTTTTGGCAGGAGCTTATCCATTGGGTGGATACTGAGCTATTGCATGATATGAGTCATCACCCACAGTTGGATTTTATATCTATGACATGGGGCAGCAAGAAGCATGGCTACATTGGCTTCTCTTGGGTGAGTATGGTTATCACCCAACATTTCAGATTGGTATATTCCATGCCTTGCACAGTACTGAAGTGATGCAATAGCAGGAGGCATGCCTATGTTGGCTACTCTTGGGAGAGTATGGCCAAGACATTTAATTTTATATATCCATTGGTATATCATTGTTTCCTACCTTGTACAGTAGTGATGAGATGCAACAACTGGAGGCATGTTTGCACTGGTTACTTTTGAGAGATTTTGGCCATCACACGACTTATCACATGCCAATGGGTATGTTATTGTTTGGGACTTTGCATGATACTCATATGATGTGGCAGTAAGAAGCTTGTCTATGTTGGTCTAGTGTGACATTCTACATGTCAATCAGTATATCATTGTTTCATGAATTGTATTATGATGATCTTGGG
Organism: Pinus albicaulis; assembly: GCA_034641835.2. Classification (NCBI taxonomy): domain Eukaryota; kingdom Viridiplantae; phylum Streptophyta; class Pinopsida; order Pinales; family Pinaceae; genus Pinus; species Pinus albicaulis. Next base: position 1,045,068,156 of record CM076580.1, read on the forward strand.
TGGCAGCAAGAGTCATTGTGGCACTGGTTACTCTTGGGAGAATATGGATTGGCATTCTCCCATACCTTGCATAATGGTGATGTGGGATGGAAAAAGGAAGCCTTGCTGCATTATATTTTGTTAGGAGAGTATGGCTACCATGCTTGGTATGATGGTGATGTGATGTGGAAGCAAGGGCCATTGTTGTGGTGGCTTCTCTTGAGACAATATGGCTACCATACTCAGTATGATGATGATGTGGTATGGTAGCAAGATGCATTACTGTAGTGGCTTTTATTGGGAGAGTATGGTTTGAAATTTTACATGTCAATCGATATGTATTTATTTACTACTTTCCACAGTGTGGAGATGATGCTTAGAGCAAGCAAGGCCACCAGGGGAAAGGATTGGAGCATAGAGAGACACAACCTACTCCATGTAGCATGGGTTGGAGAGATATTTTATGGGTTGGGACTTTCCACTTGGGGAAGGAACCACTACACTTCACATATCTCATGCAGAGAAGGGGCTGTTAGAAAGCATATGGTTTACACTTGGGGACTCACTGATAAGGGGAGGCATTCTATAATATTCCCAATTAGCCACTGCTAGTTGGAATATTATACTTGCTCCATTTTTGCAGTAGGAGAGTAGAAAAACAATAAAAAAAATCCCAGTGTGAAAAGGGATCAGGTTAGGAGTACAAATAAAGCCACCTTGGTGTGAAAGAGGAAAATTTCGATGAACTAGATCCAGTTGACCAAGTCAATAGCACCGCTACAAGAGGGAAACCAACTAGGGCAACATAGTTTTGAAAGGAGAATCTTCTCAAGGAAGTCACCTCATCAATGAGTGGGGTTCGGGGACAGGAAGCTGACCAAGGATAAGAACGAGGATGTAGCAGCAAGGAAGGCATTCAGTAATCATATTTTTTGGGTCTTGTGACTGGTTGTAAGCTCCAACTAGTTAGCTGTAGCTGCAGCACTGTTTAGTGCAAAAGAATTCTCATGTGGGAATTTAATCTTCACTCTTGGTCTAGCTAGTTGTGAGATCAAAACGGAAGGTCCTAATCCTATTTTCCATCATATAACTTGAGGAAATCCATTCTTCATCATCTATAGCATAGTCATTTCTAGTAACTACGTCATTTCTGCAGGTGCAGCAGCTGCTGGGTTAAACCCTATTATTTTGTGCTTGTTTTGGAGGAGGAGGTGCCTATTTCACTCTGGAAGGACTATTGAGGAAGGCCTTGGGAAAATTTATACATTATTCATATATTTCAGATCATATTCATTATTTTATAATACAGAGTTGCAGTGTACTGCTTTATTTTCTGCAGTGCTGCATTTTATATTGCTATTTTGTCGGAAACCCTTGCCATGATATTTTGATGTGCTTGTATAAGAGGTCAAACCTCTCATTTCTGATTATATGATTAATGAAAGATATATATATGCATTAAAAAATATTTTTATATAGATTCCCTAATGAAAATTATGATGTTGCAATCTCCAACAATTCTATTTTGTGAAGTTGTGGGATTGGGGTGTTTTTGAGCATATATGAGATGGGGAGATCTATTTAGTGTAGCTAGAATGATGTGTTTCTGATTCCATTTCATATTTAAGCTAAATAAAACATATATAAGAGGATCCAAGTACTTTTGTGCATTTCTATTGTATGGTTTTCCTTATACAATGTCTTCATTGAAGAAATTGCAGAAATTCCTGAAAAGGAATATTACATTGGTATCAGAGCTCTGCTCTTGGCTCAGCTTGTGGGGATAATATATCTTCAACATGGAGGAGGAATATTTTTAGAACTCTTACTTCAGACCCTGCATAACATTGCAAGGGACCTCAAGGAGATGAGGCACAAAGAAAATTCCATAAGGTTTTGCCATGAGGCAAATACCAACACTTCACATGGCATGGAGAATTCAGCTGCATCACAATGCTCTACCATGCCTTCATTCCTATTTGGAGGAAATTTGGAGGAAACCTTGGTGAAGTTTTTTGAGGAATATGAGTCCCAACCTCAAAGGATCAAGGAACACTTGAGTTTTTAGGAGTTTTGTCGGATCAAGGACGGGAGGAGAGTTAATCTTCATCAAAGGGAGGATGATTATGTGAAAGGATCAGATCTACCGTGTAGTGTGGGGAGGTTATTATTACCCAGTTATGATGGAACACCTAAGTGTACAACCAAGGCTTGGGTAGAGAAGCTGGACACTTACTTTCAGCTCAACAAGGTTTCTGAGATAGAAGCCATCAAGATAGCCGTGTTACACTTGGAAGGGGAGGCTCATGAATGGTGGTTCCATGGGTTGAACACACTTGGGAATAATCATATCACTTCATATTTATTCTTCACCAAGAAGTTAGTGGATAGGTTTTATCCAAGAGATCCCGAAACCCATTTTGTCAAATTAACCAAGCTCAAGCAGGAGGGAGGTCTTGAAGACTACATTGTTGAATATTTGCAGCTTTCAGTGATGGTTTCTAACCTCAATATGAGTAGGAAGGTATGTTTGTTTATTGATGGGTTGGATGGACCATTGTGGGGGTTGGTCAAGTCTACTAAACCAACCACTCTCCTTGAAGCCATGGAGAAAGCTAGAGACTTGCAGCACACCTTGCCCAGGGCAAGAGCATTACCGCAACAAGGAGCCTCTTCAGGGAAAAATAGGTCAATATTTATTCATGATTTGAAGGAATAAAGTGTTGCAGGAGGATTACATGGTGCTAATACCCTCTTCAAAAAAGAGGATGACGCTGTATCACCCATAGGAGACTTTGCTCCAAGAAGAGGAGCCATTGCAACGTTAAGAGGGGTTCCAAAATATCTAACCTTGAGGGTAAGAGGTAATATTTTGGGACAAAGAGTATTTGTACTAATTAATAGTGGAGAAAATCATAATTTAATCAATGCACAGCTGGTACAAAGCAGAGGAATCCACATGGAGGAGTTTGAGGGATTCTCAGTCTTGGTCCTAGGAGCCATGACCCTATAGTGTGCCAAGTATGTTTCGGCACTATCCATTACCATGGGTACCTACACATTGACAGGTCACTTCTTTTTAGTAGATATTTTAGACACCAATGTCATATTGGGATTCTAGTGGTTGATCAATCTTGGGAGAGTCACCACTAATTGGAAAACTTTGGTGATGGAATGGATAGAAGAGGAGAGTGGTCAGTGTCAAAAGATCAAGGGCATCAACACATACCCCCCTTAGGTGATTTCAACAGATAGGATGGAAGTAGATCTTTGGAGAGGAGATGTAGATTGGGCAGCATATCTGCATATATCATAGGTAGAGGGAAAGGATTCACTAGTGCATCTAGATGTTCAATCTCTCTTGGATCGGTATTCTACAGTATTTGGAGATATCCCACCAGGAAGACCTTCTGACCGAGGGTTTGAACACACTATTGAGTTGGAAAAAGGGATACAAGTAGTGATAACCACTCCTTATAGGCACCCCAAGGCTTATAGGGATGAGATTGAGAGGGCCATCCCAGAGCTACTAGCTCTAGGACACATCAGACCTAGTGCTAGTCCTTTTGATTCTTCAGTGGTCTTGGTAAAGAAGAAGGATGGCACATTGAGGATGTGCATTGATTATAGAGCCTTGAACAAGAAGACCATGAAGAATAGGTACCCTATACCTAGGATTGATGAACTCATGGATGAGCTGAGGGGATGTAAGTACTTCTCTAAGATTTATTTGAGATCCGGGTATCATGAAATCAAGGTAAGGGAGCAGGATATCCCCAAGACAACGTTCAGATGTCATTATGGGAATTTTGAGTTTCTGGTAATGCCCTTTGGATTGACCAATGTCATAGCAAATTTCCAGCCTTGCATGAACCAAATCTTCTGTGGTCATTTGAGGAAGTTTGTATTGGTCTTCTTTGATGATATTCTTATCTACAACCACACATTGAAGGAGCACTTGCAGCATATTGAGACAGTTTTACATATTCTCAAGCAGTAGCAATTCTATGCCAAGCTCTCCAAATGTGAATTTGGCCTCCTAGAGATGTTGTATTTAGGGTAGAACATAGGAGTGAATGGAGTGAGGGTTCATGAGGAAAATATCTAGGCTATTAGAGATTGGCCTGAGCCCAGGAATGTCACAGAACTCCGAGGATTTGTGGGCCTATGCACTTATTACCGGAAGTTTGTGAAAGGATTTTCATAGTTAGTAGTACCACTCATAGACTTGAAAAATAAGGGGGCTCTCCATTGGACACCTACAGCGCAGAGGGATTTTGACAAGCTCAAGGAGGTAATTAGTAGTTGTCCTGTTTTGGTTTTGCCTAATTTTTCTCAACCTTTTGTTCTAGAATGTGATGCTTTAGGTGAAGGGATTGGAGAAGTCTTGATGCAAGGAGGGCATCCTATAGCCTTTGAGAGCAAAAATATGCTTCCTCATGAGAGGTTATACCCATCTATGATAAAGAAATGTTGGCTATCATGCATGCATTAGCCAAATTCCAGCAATACTTGGTGGGGAATAACTTCAAGGTGAAGACAGACCATAATAGTGTTATATTCTTCCTTGAACAAAAGCAACTCCAAGAAATACAACAGAAGTGGGTGAGAAAATTCCAAGCATATGACTTTGACATAGAGTATGTCAAGGGAAATAGCAATGTAGTAGTTGATGCACTATCTAGGAGGCCTACAATGCTGTCTTTAAGGGGCATGGACGCAGATTGGAAGGCTCAACTTTTAGTTGAGTATTCCAAAGATGAATTTTTATGTGAGATACTTGATGGGATGGTATTGGATGAGATGTTTATAGTGATGAATGAGGTCATCTATTACTGGGATTGGATATTCTTTGCTAAAAATTCCAAGCTCAAGGAGAAGATCTTACTAGCATCACATGATTCCCCACTTGCTGGGCATCAAGGTTTCACAAAGACTTACAGGGCCATAAGAGAGATATTCCCATGGAAGGGTCTCAAGGAGGATGTGCTCTGACATGTAAGAGGGTGCACTATTTGTCAGAAGAATAAGGGAGAACACACCCACCCTACTGGGTTATTGCAGCCACTACCTATTCCTGATGGGAAGTGGGAAAGTATCTTTATGGACTTTATCACTGGCCTACCGATAGTACAGGGTAAGGATTGTATCTCTGTAGTTTTTGATAGACTAAAAAAATACTCTCATTTCTTTGCCATTTCTGCACACTATACTACTTGACAGGTAGCTGAGCTCTTCTTCAAAGATGTATTTAGACGCTAGGTCTCCCAAGGACCATAGTGAGTGATCAGGAAAACCGATGCATGGGTGGCTTTTAGCAATAACTTTTTCGGTTAGTGGGGATTTATTTGACTCCAAGCAATAGCTATAACCCCAAATCAATGGAGATACCGAGATAGTGAACTAGTGGCTGGAAGGCTACTTGAGGAACTATGTAGCAGGGCAGCAGAGAGCTTGGCTACATTGGCTTCACTTGGGGGAGTATTGTTACAACACTACTCACTTTATTTCTATTGGCATGACTCCATTTCGGGCCTTATATGGGTATGAGGCACGCTCATTTGATGATGTTATGTTTGGAGCAAGTAAGGCTCCAAGGGAAAAGGAATCGATTTAGGAGAACCAGGACATACTCAGGGCACTCAAGGATAACATTCCTACTGCCTAGAACCAACAGACCGTGGATAGAAAGACAGTTTGAGGTGGAAGATCTTGTCTATCTACGTCTTCAGCCTTACAAATAGTCAACACTCAAAGAGAAGGGAGCTGAAAAGCTCAAACCACATTTCTATGGGCCATACAAGGTGCTCAAGTGTATTGGTAAGGTAGCATATGAGCTGGAGCTTCCTAAGGGGAGAAAGATCCATAATATCTTCCATGTCTCTTGCCTCAAGAAGGCCATTGGGACAAATGTAGTTTCCAACCTAGATTTTCGCCTTATAGATGATGAGGGCCACCTAATTTTGTAGCCAGAAGGACATAAGGGAGAGGTAGCTAAGGAACAGAGTCATCAAGGAATATCTGATTCGATGGAGGAATCTACCAGATGAGGATGCCACTTGGGAGGGAGAGAAGATCCTGCAACATCCTTCTTTACTGTTGCTTGTGGGCAAGAAAATTTTGAGGGGGGAGGACTGTAATATTCCCAATTAGCCACTGCTAGTTGGAATATTATACTTGCTCCATTTTTGCGGTAGGAGAGTAGAAAAACAATAAAACAAATCCCAGTGTGAAAAGGGTGTTACACCATTTTTTGGTCATCTAACCTATCATCATTAGATGGACCCAAGTACACCAAGTAAGACCAATTTTACCCTAAATAATTTCTTTCACTATGTTAAATAACTTAATAAAACACATTTATTAGGTTGCTTATGGTCTAAACAGGAAACCCCAAAGGGAAATATTAAACAAATCTATATTTTTTTTATTTTCCTCATGGAATAATTAATTAAACAATAATTTAATTATTATTCTTGGTCATATTTAACCCAAAACAAGGAAATTAATTAGATAAATATTTATTTATCTTCTTATTTTCTAGGAATAATTATTTGAATCTTTTTTAAATAATATTCCATGTTAAATATGAGAAAATCATTTATAAATAATTAAATAAATCATTATTTATTTAATTATCATTCAACCACTTCCTTAAAGTGATAAATAAATCATTTATTTATTTATTATTTACAAATAAAGGGATTTGACCCAAGTCAAATGCCTTTCCCCTCAAACAAATATAATAAAATATTCCATAAAAGGTTGATCTAGATTTGGTTAATGTTATTTTAATCATGCACCAAGATCTAGAATGACCCAATATTTTTTTATAAATAGAAGGGTCTTTCCTACCATTCATCACCTTTTGTTTCCTCTTAGATCACTCTAGATCTATACTCTTGGTATGACTTTGAGCCATTATCATTGTCATATTTTCTATTATTTTCTTTGAGAGCTCCCTTTGAGTTCTATGTTTGTCTAGGTTTTCTACACCAACAACGGAGAGAAATTCTAGATCTGAAGTGTTGAGGACTTCCAAGAACCCATCCCATTGAGGAGAATTGGAAACACCTTTCATGTTTTCCTCCCAGGTGCCATTAATATAAAAATTCTTCAAAAATATTGTTCTTTTCTTGTCTATTGGATGCATGGAGCAAAACCTTATTTTTTACTGTTTAATGTCTTTTTATGCATAGATTTGGGTTTTTGTAGCATTTGTCTTGATTAACTAACTGCATATCTGAAGATATTAGTAGCCATATTTTGTTGTTAGGGTTGTTTGTTATGCGCAGCTAAAGTGGTTTTTTTTCGTACACTTTGAATCAAGATTCATATTAACAACTGGCGACTCCACACGGGTTTTCTCCAGTTGCTTCAAACCCTAGGGTAACAAACATCATCTGCAACTGAGATGGAAAATTTTTCTGAAATCTACCGCTAAGAGACCCGTAACTACAAGTCACACTTTTTGGCCCTAACCTACGACTTGGACTACAAGACACACTTTTCAGCCTCAAAACTGCAACCTGGATAGAAAACAGGTCAGAACCTACGACCTGCACCTTTTTCTGCAGTTTTTCAGAAAGTTTTCTAGGTTTGTCTAAAGCTTCTTTCTGTTCTATTTTACTCAACTATGTGGGAATATAGGCCCCTAGTTCTTCAGTACCCTCCAATTTCTGTGGAAGAGTTTTAGTTGTTGCCAGTGTCTAAATTTTTAGAGTTTCAACCATTTCTTTTACAGATCTGATACCTCATCTTCAGGTTCCTTTTAGATCAGCTATTTTTCCATCCAAATCACCTCATATAGTTTTTTTTGGGTTTGCCTTTAGGGTCACCGCCTTTCCCCTACTTCCTTTAGTTGTTTACCTCCTCTTTTACAGCAACCTTGCCTCTGCCTCTTTGTTGTTTTCTGCCCCTCTTTTGAGCAGATTTATCCTTTAGATCCCTGTCCCCCTAAACCTTAGATCTATTGGCTTATTTTAAGTGTGTTTTGACTATATTTTTTTCCTCTGTTAGACTAGTTTTTGAGAGACCCGCATCCTTGGGTCAGATTGATGCATTGTTAGCTGCTAATTTTCTATTCTTTTAGTAGTATATACTATTCTCTGCAGGTTTATTTTCAGTTACGCAACACATTTTTTCTTTTACTCTCAAAAATTTTGGGTTTAAAAATTAAAATTAATGCATGCCACGCACTCACCCTAAGTGAAGAAGAGCCTGGTTAACACCGCCAGGAAAAGACTTTAAAACATTGTAAAATCAATTGACACTGCACCTCTCTACCCTTGTTTCGACATTGTAGTCACTTGATTCTGCACCTCCTTGCCCTTGCTAGTCGTTTTTCTTCCCTTTGTGCCACGTTTGTATTGTCACCATTGTGCCCCCAAGGCGTATATCCCAGAGGCTTCTTGGCCTTCATCCTCAGTTTCCAGTTGGTCGACCTACTCCTTCCCGTTGTCGTCGAGTTAGTCCTCCTCCGAGTCCGCACTCTGACTCCTCTTTTGATTCATTGGGTTCTCCTTTTACTTTTGGTTCTCCCCCTGTCACCTTCACTACGTTTGGTCCAGGGCCTAATGCTAGTGGTAATCCCAGCCCTACTTTTAGGAATACTACTAGCGAAACCACCACAGGAACAACCTCGACTGTCCCCTTGCTCCCTTACATGGCAGGGCTCAACCTCCCTAATTTCAATCAGTTGATCAATGACCCTATCCGCCATGATGTTGGTTGGCTTGCTATGCCAACCAAGCTCCCCTCTGACATTCCCAAGTTCAAAGGCCTTGTTGGAGAATATCCCTCTAACCATATTCGATCTTTTCACATGTGGTGTTCTTCCAATTCCATTACCGATGATTCCATCCATCTTCAGTTGTTCCAACACACACTTACAAGTGAAGCTTCTAAGTGGTATGTTGATTAGACCTCCTCTTCCCATACCACCTTTGCAACCATTACCTGAGCCTTATTATCTTATTTCCAGTTCCCTCTCCAATACGACACTAGTACCAAACTCTTGAGTTCTTTTCGTCAATCATCTGTGACCCACCTATCCGATGATGTTTAGGAATGGTGAAGGAGAAAGAGCCTATGTCGAGCTCCTACCTTCAAAGATCAATTTTACATGGACTGGTTCCTTATATCTCTCTTACCCACCATCGTCAAAGATGTCGCATCGCATTTTCCTCAAACTGAAGAAGTCTCCCTCCAAATAGCCTTTAAATATGACCTATTCTACGCTCAGTCTCGTTATGTTTATACTGTACTTCCTGACCTCCCTATACCCGATGGTGCTAACGCTGCTGGGGAACCTCATTATGCCAAAAGTATCATTGGAGCTCTTTCTCATCTGTATGCTCAACCTCCTATGGGCTATGGTCTCCCTCCAGGAGGGACCAGCACCACCAACACTTTTCCCCCTCCAGGTAGCATGTATCCAGGATACGACATGCCTCATCCTTTTGCCCAAACTCCTGCTTACCTCAACGTTGCCCAACCTCACCATTATCCTTATCCACAACTTGGTGCTCCAGCTCCTCTGGAATTTGCACCTCTGCCTCCCTTGCCTTCTCAACCCCAGTAGCAACAACTACCACCCTCTCTAGGGAAGATATTTGAAAAATAGGGCACGAATAACCTTCCTTCCTTTCAAAGGAAGAGGAAAGGAAATCAAAATCAATCTGCCCCTGGTACTTGTGGACCTAATCCTCAAAGTATTGACTCTAACACTTCTAACTAGCAACAGGGCACTCAGCTCAAGCCGGACAGGCCCATTCATACAAATAAGCCTTGTTCATGTTGCGGTGTTTATGGTCATTACACTCACGATTGTCCCCTTTTACCACAGATGCGGTAGATGTGGGAGTCTCAAGCCACATTGCGAGGACAGCATGCCTCCCCTACTACTCCCACCAATGTGCCCACTACTCAGCCGACTGTGTTTACCAATCCTTTCCCCCAGCAAGGATTCGTGGCTACCCAACCACCTGACGGACAAGTGGCCACTCAACCTTCCCCCTCTGGTTCCTCCGATTACCAGATCCTCATGATGAACTCTGATCAACCTATAATCATCGACCTTAACCTTCAAACTCGGTCCCATCAGTACCCCAAGCCTCCCGCTCGGTCTATCCTCGAGTCACCTTCTTCAGGTTCTACAGAGCCTCTTTCGACATCCAATGGTCCCTTGCATATCCCTCAGCCCAAAGTTGAGGTTCATACCAAGATTCCTAAGGGACCATTATGCCAAAATGCTGCTTCTAGTCGAGCTACTCATTCATATAGCATAGTAGATGATTTGGCACAATCTCGTGCTGCCATTTCAACACTAGAACTCCTCCAGTATTTCCCTTCTCAAAAGAAGGCTCTACTATCAGCCATGGGCACCGTAGATCTTGTTGATGACCAATTTATTGTTTTTGACACTCAAAAGTCAGAACATCCTCCTCTTCCTACTTCCGTAGCTTTCCAAATCCCAGTCAAAATCTAGAATGCTAACGTGTCTTGGTGTATCATTGATGAGGGGGCATCCACTTGTGTGATGTCCGTTTCGGTTTGGAAGCAACTTGGATCTCCTGAGTTGGCCCTTTCCACGATCACCCTTCGAGTGTGGGATGGCCACGCCTCTCAGCCCATTGGCCTATTCTGTAATTGTCCTATCACTCTTGCGGGCAAGACGGTTATTGTTGACATTGAAGTTATCGATGCCCCTCTTTATTATAACATTCTTTTGGGGTGTAGCTACATCTATGCCATGTCTACTGTCCCATCCGTGGTACACCGCAAGATGTTTTTCCCTCATAATGGAAAGATAGTCACCATTGACCAGTTGATGTATCATGAGCCAAAATCTCAAACCTCCCCTTAGACAACCATCTCTTTTGTGAGCAATAAGAATACCATTGATTCTTTAACTAGTGTCTCTCTCGACGTCTACAAAGACTCCTGTTTCCTTGGAACCTTCCCTGGTCCTCCTCCTCCCCCTATCTCTGATCACGCTTATCTAATGTTTACATGATGCAATCATCTCGGGATGCCCTTAAGAGGCCCACTTCGGCTAGTCAGCAAATTCAACCTCGACCTCGCCCACCACAACCTGCTCTTAGCCCTTTGTCTCAGCCAGCAAGGACCTCCTCCTTCTGGCCCTTTTCCTACAGCTGGTCCCCATGAACCCCTATATCCTTCTGGGATGGTTCCACCAAGCCCAAACCATCTTGGAGTCATCCCTCCTGGTCATTACCTTGTTGGTCAGATACCTTTCCTTGCTCCCCCTCCCAGAGTCTATTCAGTTCCCATCATGGCCACCCTTTCTCTCCCCAACCTGACCCTAGGTATTCATGTCTGGTACCTTGACCCTCCAGCCACTACCCCACTCGGTCACCCCAAACCCTACCTTTCTTTGACACCGGTTCAACTGGTTCCCCTCACATATTCCATTGCTATAGTGCCACTCGCACCTCAACAGGACCCTTCTCCTGTTGTGACAGCTCCAGGAAAGAAAGGCAAAGCTCGCAAGGGGGCATCGAAAGACAAGGCCACCTCGACTGACCCTACCCCTCCTCCATCTGCAAATCCTTCTGCCTTGTGTGATTTCATTGTTCATGCCACCCATACTTGTCCCGAATTTCCCCGTATTATACCCATGGTTAAAGTTGCGTTCCCTGAGTCTACAGTCCCTGAAACCTCTATTTCTTCCTCGACTGCAACTAAGAACCCAAAGACTATTCATACAAAAAAACCTTGTGCTCTGTGTGATGTCCATGGCCACTATACTCACCTCTGTCCCCGCCTTGAAGAGTATTTCTCATCTTTGGAAGAGGTTCGCCAATTCGAGGCCCAGCACAACGAGTCCACCACTCCCTTATTTTCACGTTTTGCTTCAGCAAAACTAGAGGACACGAATGCTCCCATTGACATTCCCTCTCCTGATGTTGAGATGACAGAGCCTTCATCCACCATTTAATACCTATCATCATCCATGATACCCTTGGTGGAAGTCCCCTTGGATACTTCCCCTAATGTTTCGCTTGACCTCCCTTTAGCGATCACCTTGGGATCTGTTAGCCACCTATAAATTCTAATATACCAAACGGTGGCTAAATATGTTTCCGAGCCTTGAAGAGATATATTTCCCCTAAAAATATCTCATTATTAAAGCCTATATGTGTCTTTTGCCCTTGAAAATATCCTCACTGATGTTTCCATCCAGAAGGCCTCACTACCTGTGGAAAATTGTGCTCAGAAAGGCCCTCGTTGCCCCTTTTATCTCTGCAAAATTCCCTATTTTAAGCTTTTTTCCCATTTTTGAAGTTCCCCCTTTAACCCCAAAAATCCCTCCCAAAATATCCTAAACCACCCATTTCCCCTTTAGAACCAATTTAAATCCTTCATTTTATTTTAAATTCCTTTTTTACCTCTACCAAAAGCCTCCTTGTAGACTTAGAACACTGTCCCTAAAGCTGAAAAACCCATTTTCCTCTATAAACGGGCTATCCCCCTTCAGCCCAGCCCCAAAAACCACTTCCCCACATGACCCCAACGCTAAGACCACGCACTAGCCCGTAAGGCGATTATCACAATTGGAGAGACGGACAGAAGCGCATTCCTATGTTAAAACAAATAAAAACTTCGATGCGATAACATTTGTTCTAGGAATCTCAGGAGTGATCTCCACTTTTGATTCCCATTTCGATCCAACGGTCACCACACTGTTGCCCGATCGCTAATTGCAAATCATAAATGATGCCACCCTCTGCCCTTTGCAATTGCAATCCTCTAATTATAATCCCCGCTGTAGATTTCCCTTTTGATCTAATGGCCCTCGCTTTCCCGCTTCGATCGCAATCGCATTTTTCAGATAGAGCCACCTTCCGTTCCTCCTGATCTACAATCCTCCAACACAATCTCTGTCGTCGATCTCACATAAGATCCAACGTTCATAGGCCAATCACTCCGTCGCTCATGAGATATTGACCCTTCTATCACCCCTCCTCCATTTTGATCGTAACCGTCCATTCCATTCGATCTAATGGTCCATATCTAATCGCCCTCCGCCCATGGCCGGGTCCACCAGTCTGACTCATTCTGTATGTTTTTCATTGAATTTTCTATGCATTTAGGTGTATTTCGTTCAAAGGCCCAAACCTTGGGTTTTACCTTAAATAATTACATCATTCTGCCCAGCATTAAGATTTTAATGTTTTACATTAAAGCCTTTTTTCATTTCGCCCAACTTCCACATGCATTTTCTCGCTGTTTCACTACATGTTTCCCACCGCTTTCCATTGCATCCATAGCATTCGCTCCTATTGCACTGCCATAGTCAAATCATTCCACCGCAGTCACCTTTCCCCATGCATGTATTTCTTAACAGACTTGTGTGTTTTGCAAGGTACAAGAAGTGAACGCCGCCATTGTTCACAGTCACTGTTACAGTGGCACAGAACACAGGGAAGACCATTTTCAGGGATTGAAATTATGGAGAAGAGCCTGAGAAGGTATTATGACATGATTTTCATTAAATAGTGAAGTTAAACTATGTAAAACCTTCCCAGCACCATTAAACTTGCAAATCCACAGACAGAGATAGTCAACAACAGCGGCAGAGGGTATCAGTGAATGACTTAAGGGATTTAAAGCCCGTTATTAAATATTAATGTCATAATATAGTGTTTAAAGGAAAGAGACTCAAATTGAAGAACATAAGAATGATGGAGAAGGCTTGATGAAGCCTGGAGCACATAAACAAGTCATATCAGTGCTCTCATATCAGCAGAATGTCTTTTCCCTAAGAAGGACACTTTCTTACAGCATTCTCCATGCCTCCTCGAGCCCTTAACAGTTAGTACACTGAAAAAAGTTTCTAAATTGTCAGGACAACAGTTATGGAAGCATGGAAGACCTGAGAGACCTTCAGTCACCTTGCTCACTTCAGAAGACAGAACATAGTACCTACAATCAGCAAGTACTTCAAAGAACATACCCAGGTTATTATCAACCTAACAAAGGATCGTAAATAGCCTAAAAGAGTACACAAATAATGCAAGTAGCTATTGCTGCATCGGGCAATCGATACTTCCATCCCCTCCGTCATGGAAAATTTTAGGGGCTAATATTCACAAGTGGGCTACTTTTCCATGATTTTTCCAAAAAAAAGATTCCCCAATTTCCATGTTTTTATAAAAATGATTCACCCAAATTTTACAATATAAAATTATTTTACATTAGAAATCTCCAAAATTATATAGAGAGTATATATAATATCATTATAAATTTGAATAATTTTACAAATACATGAATAAACATTTTATAGTTTGCTATTAGGGACTAGTGAGATTCGCCAATTTTTTAAACTTCAAGATAATTTTCCATCCTTAAAATTTTCCTTGGCCTCCGTCTTAATGGACCATTTAAGTCCATATCTACTACTCCAGTTCCTCATTCACCTATAAAAACTCATTGAAAATACATTGTAATGGTTGGAATTTTGTGATTTCTAAAGTAATACATATTGCTGCTTTGAATAAGCTTTGGTGTTCTGAAGGTGTGTGAAGATCTGCGTTTTTATGTTGATGAAGGAGGTCGGACCATTGGATCCATGAGCCTGGTTTTGGTGATGTACTTCTTATTGTCTATGTTACTTCCTGTGTTTCCACTTTGTTCCATCATGCTTTGCTTACATTAGGATAAAAATTTTAGGTAGATAAATGTATCTTAGAAGCACCTCTAACCTATTCATCCTTCACTGTTTGTATGTTTTCTGCTACTGAATGTGACAGGGTAGTCTAACAACTCTCTTTATATTCAGTTTGTCTTACTTCAGAAATGGTTAATTCAGTTGTGTCAAAGGTTGTTTAGGCGTTCCCTCTTTCTTTACCACTGAATATTATATCTGAAGTCTTTCGTTGATTATTAGTACTTGCAGTTTGACAGAGGAACTTGTTACACTCATACCCTCTATTCATTTTTGTAATTGTTCTGTCAAAGGTCCCTATAATTGAAATCCTAGATGTCTAAGGCGTTCCCTCTTCTTTGAGTGCAATTGTATGTCTTTGTTGGTTAAGCTCTCAAAGGTGAACTTGTAGGAGGAAATAGGGCATTCCCCGAATCCTATAAATCATTTTGAAGGTTTATTCTGCATTTCTCTTTCTTTGAGTGTTTAAATTGATTAAGTCTAAAGCAGTGAGCTTACTGGAGGAAATAGGGCGTTCCCTGAATCCTTTAAGTCATTGCAAAAGGGTTTAGTTTGTTGTTCACTCTTAGTCCTCAATGTCCATCCCATTTCACCTATATTTTTCAATAGATCCTCGACCAAGTTATATTTTCCCTTTGGTTTCCCTTCCTTCTCAGTCATAACTATTTGGACTTCACATGACTCCATTGCCCAATGGCTTGTAGATTCCCATGCTCTATCTATACCACATGAAACATACTTGTCCAACCAAACAAAAACAAACAACCTTGAACCCCATAACTAGCCCAAAATCAACTCCTAAGCTTTTCAAGATACATCTTTATAAATATATTGAGAGATCCCTCTCTGATACTAGGAGGGCTAGATCCTAGAGCTCTAAAGTTTGGTTTGTATATGGCCTGTCTTGTTAAGCCATCCATCAAAACACAGGACACCACCAGGCTCGACATCGGTAGATCCTTCATCTGCTTACTCTTATGTCACCCCTTGTGATGATGCGCATGTGAACCTCTCTTCTCATGATGATGAGTCGGGTAGCTTCACCGTGTCAGGTGGTCTTTCTTCCACTAGTCACCCCATCTTCTATCACGATGACGACATTATGGAAGAAATCACCACCCCTGACTTTATCTATTCCCCCTTACATCGAACCCATGCGTTCACACCACATACACCTTGTGGCCATTACATTGAAACCTAATGTTTGGGTAAGGGGGCACCCACATTTGAGAGACCAAGAGAAGAAATTCTCCACAACTCTCCTAGTGTATCTGGTCATGCCAACTTTAGTACCATTATTCTTCCACATTTAGAAGAACCTCTAGAGTCCCATATCACTTCAGATCACTCTAGGGATGATACCCCTTATCGTTCCTTCATCTTACATCAGCAACCCAGTCTCTTAGACATTGTTGTTGACCAACCTATGGGTTTTCTAGGAGAGCATCAGTTCATTATCTCCAAATCCTCTCTTTGGGATAGTGACACCAGGTATGCCAACCCAAAAACTTAAAGTCCATTTGCTTCATATATGCAATACTAAAAGAGATTGGTAATCCTCCATTTCCTTTCTCAAACTGCATAACCATAACGAAAACAAATGGCACACCACATCATTAAAATGTGTTTAGATTCCCATTTTTCTAAATACATTTTGGCATGACCACACCATGCTTGGGGGCACCTATGCCCCTCAACCATAACCCTCCTCAAAATCGAATTTCTTCACTTACAACACTCATACTAGGGGCACCATTTGGCCTCCATACTTATCCATGCTCGTGTTGATGTTCGTCGTGAGTTCCCATCTTGTACTCATGTTTTCATGGTCCCCCATTGGACCTTTACTGTGTGGCAGCACCATCGAGTCGCCCTTGTTTAGAGCATCCAAGTTGAGTCATCATTGCATTCATGGAGTCTATCCCGAGTCCCTTTATACCCCGTTATAGCCCTCCATCCTTCATTGCTTGGTCTCTCTCTTGTGTCGCATATTATGGCCTTCAGTCCCACTGTCCCCTATCCCTTATGATATTGTGTCGTTGCTACCAGGTAATCCATGCCCTTTATGCTTTAACAAGGAAAGTCTTCCATTCGCTACTCAGTACCCCCCATTTCATCATCATCATTAGTGTCAGTCTGTCAGCTTGTCTTGGCCATTTTCTCGTGTCTTGTGCTGGGAGGATCCCGGCTACCTCACCTATGGCGGACCTCCTTCTGTCGACATCAGCTCCTTCATTCCAGAAGACAGGTCTAGAGGGTGGTGTACCTTGGTTCCAGATTCCACTCTTGTTCGGTGCCTCGGATCAGGCAAAGGGATCTCTCCTTACCCTTTGACTTGATTGTTTCTCCACTCTAGCTCCTTTCAGCATGATCGAGATTCGTATGCTTGATGGTTCAGTGATGCAGCAACAGCTTTTGGTGATTCCTGGGTGTGTGAGAGATGTCTCAACCCTCATGAGGGGGTGGCCCTGCAGGTAGCCCCCCACATGCCCGAATGACCTCTTCATTGCAGCCTTCGATGCAGCTCCATATATTTGATGATGTCGGCCTTAGCCGCTTGCAGCGCCTCTTTGATTTGCATGTATCACGTATTTTGCGAAGTCTCTTTCCCATTTATAGGGGCATCTCAATTGTATGTTGTATCTCATGTACTCAGACATTATTGTAAAAGTCTTGGTTGTTATCCCAGGCACAATATGTATGTGGGATTCATTATCATGTTGTTTATCTGGCTCATGTTTATGCTAGCATGTACTAATTTGTTCAGTCCTTTTTTTACTGGATGCATTATTCTTTGTACTTTGTCTCAAAGCAGTGCACAGGGTATGCTTCCCCCGCCGCTCTCTTTTACACAAAAATTCATTCATAAAAAGAGACTTGTCGCATCTGTAAGTCTCATCTCCTCATGGTCTAGTTCTTCAACACATTAGTCTACCTTACATTTCTCTCTCTCTGACTTCCCTTTTGATGTCTGGTGATTGAGTTCTTACAATGTACTTCGGTCATAGGATTTTCTCCTAACACTAGCAAGCTGGGGGGAAATCTGTTACAATTTTTTTTGGTAATCTAACCTATTATCATTAGATGGACCCAAGTACACCAAGTAAGACAAATTTTACCCTATGTAAAATTGCTTTCACTATGTTAAATAACTTAATAAAACATATTTATTAAGTTGTTTATGGTCTAAACAGGAAACCCCATGAGGAAATATTAAATAAATATATATATTTTTGATTTCCTCAAGGAATAATTAGTTAAACATCAGTTTAATTAATATTCCTGGTTATATTTAACCCAAAACAAGGAAATTAATTAGATAAATCATTATTTATCTTATTATTTTCTAAGAATAATTATTTAAACCTTATTTAAATAATATTCTTTGTTAAATATGAGTAAATCACCCCTAAATAATTAAATAAATAACTATTTATTTCATTATTACTCAACCACATCCTTAAAATGATAAATAAATAATTTATTTATTTATTATTTACAAATAAAGGGATTTGACCCAAGTCAACTTCCTTTCCCCTCCAACAAATATAAGAAAATATTCCATAAAAGGTGGATCTAGATTTGGTTAATATTATTTTAATCATACACCAAGATCTAGAATGACCTAATATTTTGTTATAAATAGAAAGGTTTTTCCTACCATTCATCAACTTTTTTTGCCTCTTAGATCACTCTAGATCTATACTCTTGGTTTGACTTTGAGCCATTATCATTGTCATATTTTCTATTATTTTCTTTGTGAGCTCCCTTTGAGTTCTATGTTTTTCTGGCTTTTCTACACCAACAAGAGAGAGAGATTCTGAATTTGAAGTGCTGAGGACATCCAAGAACCCATCCCATTGAGGAGAATTGGAAAAACCTTTCTTGTTTTCCTCCTAGGTGCCATTAATATAAAAATTCTTCAAAAATATTGTTCTTGTCTTGTCTATTGGATGCATGGAGCAAAGCCTTATTTTTTCTGCTTAATGTCTTTTTATGCATAGATATGGGTTTTTTCAGCATTTGTCTTGATTAAATAACTGCATATTTGAAGATATTAGCAGCTATCTTTTGTTGTTAGGGCTATTTGTTATGCGCAGCTAAAGTGGTATTTTTTCGTACACTTCAAATCAAGATTCATACTAACAAAGTGGACTGTGTTAGGAGGACAAATAAAGCCACCTTGGTGTGAAAGAGGACAATGCTGGTGAACTAGATCCAGTTGACCAAGTCAACAGTGCTGCTACAAGAGGGAAACCAACTAGGGCAGTGCAGTTTTGAAGGGGGAATCTTCTCAAGGAAGTCACCTCATCAATGAGTGGGGTCCAGGGTGAGGAAGCTCACCAACGATAAGAAGGAGGAGATAGCAGCAAGGAAGGCATTCATTAATCATATTTTTTTGGTCTTTTGACTGATTGCAAGCTCCATCTATTTAGCTGTAGTTGTAGCACTTTTTAGTGCAAAAGAATTCTCATGCGGGAATTCCATCTTCACCTTTGGTCTAGCTGGTTGTGAGATCAAAAGGGAAGGTATTGAGCTTATTTTTCATCATATAAGTTGATTACATCCATTATGCATCATCTACATCGTAGACACTTCCAGTAACTGCGTCTTTTCTGCAGGTGTAGCAGTTGCTGGGTTATACCCTTCTATTTTGTGCTTGTTTTGGAGGAGGAGGTGTCTATTTCACTCTGGAGGGTCTATTGAAGAAGGCATTTGGCCAGTTTATGTATTATTCATCTATTTCAGATCATATTTAGTATTTTCTAATAAATATTTGCAGTGTACTACATTATTTTCTGCAGTGCTGCATTTTATATTGCTATTTTGCCGGAAACCCTTGCCGGGATGTTCTGATGTGCTTGTAAAAGAGGTCAAACCTCTCATTTCTGATCATATGATTAATGAAAGCTCTAGATCTGTATTAAATCATTTTTTTTTGTAGATTCCCTAATGAAAATTATGCTGTTGCATTCTCCAGCAATTCTATTTTGTGAAGTTGTGGGATTGGGGTGTTTTTGAGCATATATGAGCTAGGGAGATCTGTTTAGTGTAGTGTAATGTTCCCAATTTTTAACTCAATATAAAGGGAACATTATAGTTGGAAATTTTTTGTTTTTTTTAATAAAATGGGTAAGGAGACCCCTTAACTCCTTGGCTATAGAGAAATAATACTCCTTATGGGGAAGGAGGATAAATAAGCGGCTAAAATAAACACCTAATGGTGTGAGCATGATCAGGATCACCTTGAGTTCGCCATATTTGACCAAGTCAATAGAGCTACCTTAGAGGGGTGGCTTGACTTAGAAGACAATGCATTTTTTGGAGGGAAAGAATTCAAAAGTGAATGGAAACCATAATTGCGGGACCTATGGTGAGAGAGAGTTCATTTGCTTCATAAGAGAGAAGATAGCAACTCATTTGGCTATGTTTTGATTTAGGAATTGTGTAGGGCTTGCTAAAGCTTGTACATCCAGGTTGTTTAGCAGGATTGCAGTGCTCTTGAGCTCCGGGGGGTGTTCCCGGTCAGGAATCTCCACCTCTTCCATGGAGTACTTGGAAGAGCATTGTGCTGCATTTTCCTCATTCTGGCATTTGGGCCAAGCTCACTCCTTCAGTTGTAGTGTTAGTTCTGTAGTAGGACAGTGTTGTGTTGTTGGGGCAGTAGCAGAGGAATTCTTAGAGCCTTTCTTGGCTTGATTTCTAGTGGGGGGGATGATATTTCCTTTGGAGGAGCAGCAGAGAAGACTCTTGGGCTGCATTTTAGATCAATGGCATCAGGCCACACTCTCACCGTCTCTCACAACGTAGTCCATGAGAGAAAATGTGTTATTTCATGGGGGTAGTGTTGAGGGAGATTCTTATGCTCATTAGAAGGAGTTCTTTTGAGTAAAGGGGATTAGCCCCTTTTCCCTTGAGGGCATTATCAAAGGAGGGCGTCATCATTTCATATCAGCCATAGCCTCATATTCATTTTGTTTCAGTTGCAATGACAATGTTTTTGTCACTATTGTATTTTATCTGGCATTTCTAGCAATCTCCCTGAGATTGTCTAGAAATCCCATATTGAGCCCATTTTCCTCTCTTGGGCCATGTTATTGTATATTTTAGCCACTTTTCCATTTTATACATGTTCAGCATCTGCTTCACTCTTAGAGACTGCGCAGTTATAGTCTTCCGACATTCTGTGTAGTTGTAGCAACTCCGACATTTCATTGTATATTCATTGGAGTATGGTTCTAGAGGTTTTAGAGGCTTTTCCCCTCAATTATTTATTGTATATTAATGCTAAAATAATAATATAATGTTGGCTATACAATTTCCCTCTTTTGATATATTCAGAATTGCAGAGTTTCATATTCATGTTTACATATTGTTGTAGCTCTGTCTTTGATATGTTTTATGATGTACCTAGGTTGGGGAGATATATTTAACCCACCTATATCTATTTGTTTCACCTATATTTCTTCATTTAGACTCCATATTATATGTATAAGAGGACCCCAGCACTACATAATGTTTTATTTTCAATAATTTCTTTATACAACGTTCCCATGGGAGGCATTGCAGAAATTCCATGAAGGAAAATATTAGCTTTTGATAAGTTCTATTGGCAGATTCTGCTAGTGGGCCAGGTAGCTTTTGGATCTCATCCTTCCTTTTGAAGGTTACATATCAATTAAATTCCCCTACAATAAATCTCTGAAATATTTCAGCGTTGATTTTTAATACTCCTGAAGTTGGAATATTGGAATATCTTAAAATATTCCCGATAGAGCAGAAAGTTCCAGATTTGGAACATTACAGTGGTATCAGAGCATGATCTTGGCTCAGCCTGTGCTCAAGATCTAATGCTATCAGAAAGAGGAGCTTCTCTCTAAAGAGAGGATATTTATAAAGGAGATGAGGAAAGAGGAATGATGGAAGAGGAGGTTTCCCTTCTTCTTTTCCAGACCATTGAGGACGTCATTGAAAATCTTGATGAAAGGGAACAGTGGGAAGATTTTTTGAAAATGGTTGTGGATGGAGAAAACCCTAGTTTTTTCATGATGGGTGTGAGCATTCAGCCACACATGCAGATCCATAGCGTAGTCCTTTGTCCATTTGCAAGGGGAATAGAGGAAGGAGATGAGGCCATTGGAGGAGAAGCACTGCAACTCAAAGGTACGGCTCATGTTTGTTGGTTTGAAAGTCCCATTTTACATTGCCACGAAAATGAAAAAACACATGAAGCATTCACTAAGGGTTTTATGGAAGAACTTGGTGAAACTCATTGTGACATAAACACAAACACTTTGCATGCACTGGAAGGAACCAACATCACTGTCACACTGGGAGGACATCCATCACCACATGGAGGTGAGAAGGGAGCTATTGCTTCCACTAGAGGAGCCCTTGTATCTTTGCAGGTAATTCCAAATATTTTTACATGTGGGAACCAAGGCACAATTCCGGAGCTCTATGTAGCATTTGTTGGGGATTGTGAGATGGAGGGGGAAGAGAAGGATTAGCATGGAGGGATGATGGGAATTCACCCATATCCATTTCATAAAATTTCTACACAAGGGAAAGAGACTGCACTACGCAGAGGAGAGAGGGAAAAATCAGCCCACTCATACATGCAGTCTATTTCAGAGCATGATGTCTCACTTTATGGGGGCATTCCACCTAGGAGGCCACTTGATTTAGAGTTGATGAGAGGCATCATGCCATTTGGTTCACTACTCATGGATTCCGAAGGGGTGGAGACACTAGAGGGATCCAAAACAGTGTAGAGGGTGTGGGGTAAACTCAAGGAGGAGAGATATACTCTCTCACTTTCAGTATCACCCATCTTCATCAGTCTTACTGCGCTAATAGAGTTTGCTGCATGGTTGGAGGATAGAATCTTCATGATGGAGGATGGATGCTCCAAGGATTTGGATGAAAAGAGGATTCTTCGTTTGGGGAAGGACACTTTCATGCACTATAGTAGATGGAGGCAACTCATGCTTACATTGGCCAGGATTAGGAGATTCTTTGGAGGTGATAGTCTCTCATGGGAGGCTCATTTTCAGAGGTCCTTGTTTCTATTTGAGCATGAGAAGCTGCATGATGCGCATGGAAGAAACTTGGAGGATTAATTTGGCATGGGGGGTGTCAAATTAGTAGGAAGAAATGTGAGGGGAGCACCATATTGCAAAACAACAGTGTTGTCTATGAGGAGGATAGATCAGGGCTTCCTAGCTATACACTTGGATGCATACTTTGATTAGCTAGAGGAGTTCACTTGGGGGGGAATTCATCATGGAATATATTAGCATATGGAGAGATGCATATCCCACTTGATTATGGTGGAGAGAACCCCACATCCACTTCCCTACTCATGGGAGGTGGAGGGAAATTCTCAGTTGGTCCATTTCAGCTCAAGAGCCCAAGTACAAATTGGAGAAGGTATAATCTCACATTTTGTATTGTAATTTCCTTCCTTGTCTGAGCAGCATGATGAGTCAAGAAGAGTTATTCCTTCTTGCATAATGTACAAGGATGTCTTTGTATAATTTTGTAGCAGAATAATGGACCATTCTTATGGTGGTTTGTGGAGGGAGCCACATGCTCCTTGGTGTGCACCATTGGCACTAATTTATATTTTGATGTTCCTGTATTTTGAGATGTGTGTGGAAGAAAAAAAGTGGCTGGTAAAATTATTTTTATGTATATTTTTGATGCAAGCAAGAGGCTTACTGCATTGGTCCCATGAGAGGAGTAGTGACCCACTTTGTAGTTGTCTTGTGGCAGCTTGTTTTCATTGCATTATGCCACCTTGTATTGCCGATGCTTATTTATTCACAGAGAGCACTATTTGGAGAGTGACTTATATGTTGGGAAAGCCCATTTGGAGCGCTATTCTCCTCATTACACATGTTCTATATTGTAGGAGATACCATGGGGAAACCATGATTTCCATATTATTACGTTTCTCTTCTTGTGGGGCAAACCACTTGGAGAATTTGAAAAGGCATTTCATGGCTGAATATTTTGATGGGGTAGCTTGGGTCACTCTTGGAGGCCATACCATTTCATCCGAAGGACAGAGGCAGCCCCATATTTACTATAGAGGGAGAAAAGAGCTTATTGGGATGAAGCAGCAAAACTCTCCATTCAACCCCTTTACATTGCACAGAAACGGGGGCAAGATTTCCATTTGGATGATAGCATGGATGAGGGGATCATCAGTAGGATTATATTTTCCCATGCATGTCATCACTCCCACCTTGAGAAGGCCATGACATATCAGGGATATTTCCACCTACACCTTCTATCTTTCTGTAAGGTGCACCATTCTGGTTTGCATACTTGGGAGGAGGCATTGGAGGATAGTTTTATTGTAGCATATCTTGATCAGGGTTGGAGATTGTTGATGAGTAGGCCACAAGAGAAGAAGGGGGAGAAATTTTTGTTCTCTCTATGAATTTTCTTGAGGAAAAGAAACATGTGGGAGGGGAGGACTATAATATTCCTAATTTTTAACTCAATCTAAAGGGAACATTATAGTTTGCACATTTTTATTTTGTTTAATAAAATGGGTAAGGAGACCCCTTAACACCTTGGTGATAGAGAAATAACACTCCTTATGAGGAAGGCGGATAAATAAAGAGTTGAAATAAACATCTAATGGTGTGAACATGATGATGATCACCTTGATTTGGCCAACTTTGAGCAAGTCAACAACACTGCCTTAGAGGGATGGCTTGCCTTAGAAGACAACGCAGTTTTTGGAGGGCAAACATTCAAAAGTGAATGGAAACCATAATTGTGGGATGTATGGTGAGAGAGAGTTCGTTTTCTTCATAAGAGAGAAGATAGCAGCTCATTTGGTTATGTTTTGATTCAAGAATTTTGTAGGGCTTGCTAAAGCTTGCACATCTCGGTTGTTTAGCAAGATTGTAGTGCTCTTAAGCTCTGGGGGGTGTTCTCGGTCAGGAATCCCCTCCTCTTCCATGGAGTAGCTCCTAGAAGAGCATTGTGATGCATTTTACTCATTCCAGAATTTGGGCCAAGCTCACTCCTTCAATTGCAGCCGCCTGCGTGTTATTTCGTAGTGTGACGTTGTTGTGTTGTTGGGGCAACATCAGAGAACTTTAGAGCCTTCTTGGCATGCTTTTGGGGGGTGTTGAGCCCCAAAGATGTTCTTCTCTTTCACCATATTCCACTTCATTTTCTTTGTCCCTCATCAATTACAGGCTTAACTAATCAATAGGATTAATTAAAATTTCTTTAAGAATTTATATAATGACTAACTTGCTATGTTTTCATGATTTTGTTGGTGTAGTAATTTTGACTAAGACTCGGCTACAGAATACAGGCATTCCGTAGCCAGTCGTCCGTTCTGCAGCCATCCTCATGTTTATGTAGGTTCCAGGTGTCACTGCAAAGAAAAAGGCATATGGGTGAAATCCACAACACCTCCCCATCATCTCTTGCTCCCCACGAAGTCTGAGTTAAAGTATCAAAGCGGTTATGCACATAGAAGAGAAGCAGTTTCCTATCAAAACACGGACTCTACAGATGTCCGCAGTAAAGCACAAGACTGTTAATAAGAGTTTTAATTTGATTAGAAGTGGGAAAGACACTTATCCCCATTTTTCTCAAAGAGTAGTTATGTAATTTCATTATAAGTATGACTCGGGAGACCGAGAAACTGTTGGTTAGATTTTGTTTTGTTGCTAGATCTTTGAAGGCCGTAAATACTCTGTTTTGAAGAATTTCTCCTTTAATGAAAGAAACATCATTTTATTGCACGAGCTGAGTCAATATTGAGTAGATTTGTGTGCTACTCCGGTGGTAGAGGGCCCCTGCTACCTGAGGAGCTTTGTTCATATAATTTAGATAAGTAATTTAGCCTCGTTTCATTCCTAGTTTAATTGACTTTCTGAACTTTGAGTTTTATATTCATTTGCATTAGATGCTACAGTTTAGTCTCGTTCTTACGTATTATTCCAAAATATCACTAATGACGAATGAGGTGTAACTGTAGTATTTTAGGAGTTAGTTTTACGTTCTTGTGCTCAATTACATCAGTTGTTACAGCTAGTCATGATCTTATAAATTCTTCCAAAATATCACTAACTTCGGATGAGACATAGCTGTGGTGTTTTAGAGCTTTGTTGTGTTTTGTTTAATTGTATGCTTTCATGCTCATTTACATAACATGTTGCAGCCAGTCATGTTCTACAAACTATTCCAAAATACCACTAATTCCGAATGAGACAGAACTGAAACATTTTAGTGATTAGTTGCATCTGTAGTCTAGTTGTAGCACTCCGGAGGTAGATGTCATTTTAGTTTAATTCTGTCACTATATTTCAAGTTTGATAATGGCACTCTAGTTCAGTTTTAATTCACTGCATTTCAAGTTAGATTAGTGGCATTCTAGTTCAAATTTGTTCACTATATTTTAAATTAGGTTAATGGCACTGTAGTTTAGTTGTGGTTACTGTGTTTCAAGTTTGATCAATTGCATTCTCAGTGTTATCCATTGTTCTTTAAGTAGTATTAATTGTTAACATCAGATTCCACAGCCTTCATTATTTACAAAACTTCTTTTGTTCTGACTTTCTATTAATACATCATCATCTGGACAGGAGTTAGTAATATCAGTTTAAGGCCTTGATTATTCTGCAATCCTTTGCAAATTCACAATTAAACCTTTCTTTCCAAAAAATATTTTAGAAAATATCTAACTTTTGGATGAGGTTTACTAGTGACAAGCTGAGCTGCAGAATGGAGTAATCTTAGCATTACAAGTTAATTTAGAGTAGAAATCTTATTGTGCTACAAATAATCTCTTTTCAATTGTGTTCCAATAAACCTCTAGCCATGGATGAGATTCTTTGTAATATTGTAAGATGATTGTGTCCTTAGGAGAACCTCATTGGTATTAAACTTGTTCTTTTCTCAAACTATTCCAACATATTCCTAATGAATGAATTGGATGAGTTCATGCTATGAGTTATTGAGTTCATGTTGTGATTTTTTTCCTTACTAGGAGTCATTATCAAGCTTTTCATTTTCTGTTCTTTAGTGTCATACACAGTTTAGAGTAGGGTTTGCTTTGTTTTAGTGTAACCATCCACTTCTCTTTACCAAAACTTAGTTCTTTTCCTTCTTGACATAAAACCATAAAACCAAAAACATCATAAAAACACTAAACACAATGTAGTGAGAAATAGATACCTAGGCACATATAGTGCACCACACTTCAGCAGTTTACTGACCCTGGTTGATAATTTATGACCTCAATTTAGGAACACTAAGTTGAGCACATCATTTTGGCGCCGTTGCTAGGGAAGTGTAACTAGGTAGCCTTGTTTCTTACCACCCAAAAACAATGATATGCGTAGAGAAAGAGACTCAAGGGGTAGATTCATAAGAAGCAGAAGCTTGATTCCTAGAACACCACTTGTTTCACCAAGACCTAGAGCCAGCACACCTCCAACTCAAACCCACATTCCATCCTTTACTGATCCTATACTTCCAGAGAACTTAAGATCAAATATTCCATTAGAAAGACCTTCTACTTTGCCCATTGAACCTGTCTTAGAAGGAGATTCAGGAACCCCTGCTAGGGACATAAACTTTTCAACTTCTACAGAAGAATCAACTATGGCAGAAGAAGGGGGAGGAGGAGTTTTTAATGGATAACACACATTATTTGGAGGGGGTAGAGGTAGAGGTAGAGGAGAAGGAGGTAGAGGTGCAGAAGGAGAAGGAGGTAGAGGAAGAGGTAGAAGAGAAATGGGAAGCTCTTTTGGGTTTCCTATAGTAGATGAAGAAACCAATGCAACTATGAAAAAAATTTCACCCTCTATCCTTCCAAACTTTTATGGACTTAAAACTGAAGATCCTGAAACCTTCCTATTTGAATTTGAAGTCCTATGTAGAACCTATGACTACTTACAAGATGCTCAAAAACTTAAATTATTTCCTTCAACATTGAAAGGAGTAGCATTGAAGTGGTTTATGAGTTTGATCAACAGTTCTATTAGGACATGGGAAGACATGAAACAAGTATTTCTAGAGAGGTATTTGGACTATTGTATGCCAGCCAACCATAAGGAGGAAGTGTTTAAAATGCTACAAAAAGAAGATGAAAATCTAGAAGATTTGTTGGAGAGATTTAACTACAACATCAAAAGAGAAAAAATGGAAAACCTAGACCAAGACACTTTGGAAGCTCTCTTCTTGAAGACAATTAGGGATGAATGGTTATATATCCTTAACATGATGGGAAAAGGGGATATATCTCAGCTTACATTACCTGAAATAGCTAAATTATGTATCAACCTTTCAAGAGGGAAATATAAAACTGTAAAAGGACCAAGAGACCCTACTCTTGCAAGGGCAAGTAAGTCTTCTTCTGGGACAGTAAGTAGGGCAGAAATAGGACATATGCTTGATGAATTCAAATTTGATATCTTGGGGAGTCTTATTGAACAAATAGACACTCTTAAGTTACAAGACAAGCAAAAAGCTGAATCTGATGCCTTAGCAATCTTTTGTCCCAAATGTAGAAAGAAACATTCCTTGAGAGAGTGCCCTTTGGATGCCAAAGTTGTGGAGACTTATGTAATTTGTTCAGAAGAACATGAGACCAAGAGTTGTCCTTCACTTCTTGGTCTTAAAGTTGTCTTTCAAGAAGATACTCCTTCAAGTTCCACAAAATCTCTCAATTTTGTCTCTAGAAGGCCTTGGCAAGGACCTCAAACACAAGGATTCCATGATCAGATGTACAATCAACCTCCACCAAATTGGAATTCTTGGCAGCAACATTGGCCCCAATTTCAAAATTAATCACAAAATTGGGCGCAAAGAGCACAAAATCCCTATGTAAGATACCCTCAGTATTATCAATATCCACCATCCTATCCACCATATCCATATTTCCCTCCTCAACAAAATTTTCAACAAAATCCTCAAAATCCACAACATCAAAATCAACCACTTCCATTACCATTTCCTTAGAAAAAAAATCAGTTGCCTTCCCAACCCATACCAAACCCCAACAATAAAAATCCTTAGAACACATACATGATAGAAGGCCAACAATTTCCAACTTATTTGATAACTACTTTAGACCTTAGTGATGTTCAACTTAGGTCTGGAAGGATACTTGAAAAGAGGAAACCTTTTGTAATCATACAAGAGCAAGACAATTCTGAGGAAGATTCTCTACGGGTAAATAAAAGTCTTGAAGAGAACACAACTTTCCAAGACTCAAACATTGAAAAATCAAAACAAAAAGAACCAATAATTTCAACTCTTATATTAGAGCATCCATCAACATCCACTTCTACACCTCCCTTCCCAGAAAGATTACAAATTGATAGGGGTGTAGAAAAACAAATTATGATGCCTAATTATGATTTCCTAGATGAGATGAGAAATGTTTGTATTAAGATCCCATTATTGCAAGCCATCAAGGAAATTCCAATCTTAGCAAAAACAATAAAGGAGTTGAGCATGAAGAAAACAAGAAAAAGAATAAGAGAGACAAAGAAAATTCAACTGGTAGGAAAAATAGCAGATATCATGATGTGTAAGATTGCTATTCGAAAGTATCTAGACCCAGGAAATCCAGTTGTCAAAATTCACATCAATGGAATTGAAATCCAAAACACACTCATTGATTTAGGAGTAGCAATCAATATTATGAGTAGACAAATCAAGGATAAACTGAAACTTCCTAATCTTCTTTTTACAACCACATTATTACAATTAGAAGATAGATCTGTGATTAAACCTGATGGGGTGATAGAAGACATTCCAGTGTCCCTAGACTCTTGGGATTATCCTGTGGATTTTATGATCCTAACTCCTAAGAATAATCTAGGAAGGAACCCTATTATATTAGGAAGACCTTGGTTAGCTATAGCTGATGCTTTCATTAGCTATAGATCCGGTGATATGTACATCTCTAATGGTAGTTCAACTAAGAAATTTACCTTGTATCCTCCAACAAGAACAATTACAAAATTAGATGATACTCAATGGATAGAGGATGAAGAAGACTTACAACCTCTCTTCACAATTTCAGAAATTAGTGAAGATAGCCAAATTCTGAATACCTTGGAAAACTTTGAATCCTCTTCAGAATATAAGCATGAAAAATTTCAAGAAGAATCCAACATTGAGTTTTTGTCATCAAGGAAGATGTCTCTCTATTCCATGGATAAATTTGGCAGCTCTACAATTGAGATATTTCTAGGCAAAACTTTAAACATAAATAGGAACCTAGAGAAATCTCAACAAGAAGAGCTAGTCAACATATTACATAGAAATTCTTCTGCATATGCATGGGAGTATACTGATATGAAAGGGATAAGCCACAAGACTTGCACTCATCACATCTACATAGAGGAAAATTGTAAACCAATCAGACAACCTCAGAGACGAAAGAATCCAAATCTTAGGGAGATTGTTAAGGAAGAATTGTAGAAATTATTAAATGTTAACTTCATCTATCCCATTTCAGACAGTCAGTGGGTTTCTCCTTTGGTAATTGTGTCAAAGAAAAATGGTAAATGGAGGGTATGTATTGACTACCAGGAATTAAACAAAGCTACTCTTAAAGATCATTTTCCCTTACCTTTCATAGATCAGGTGTCAGATACATTAGCTGGAAAAAGGTACTTCTCATTCCTAGATGGGTTTAGTGGTTATAATCAAATCCAAGTAGCACTGGAAGATCAAGATAAAACCACATTTACCCGTCCTTGGGGTACTTATGCTTACCGAGTATTTCCATTTGGACTATGCAATGCATCTGCAACATTTCAAAGGGCAGTACTAGGAATTTTTCAGATCTAATACATGATTGTGTATAGGTATATATGGATGATTTCACGGTTTATGGAAACACATTTGAAGAAGCTTTAGAAAACTTGGAAAAAATATTAAAGAGATGTAAAAAAGTAAATCTTTCACTAAGTCATGAAAAGTGTTTTATGATGTTTACTGAAGGAATTGTTTTGGGACATCACATTTTAGGGGATGGGATTAGAGTTGATGAGTCAAAATTTGAAGTCATCTCTAACTTATCTATTCCAAGTTGTCAAAAAGATGTTAGGAGTTTTCTAGGATTTACAGGATATTATCGGAGGTTTATAGAAAACTTCACCAAGATAGCATCTCCACTCTTCAAATTACTTACCAAAGATCGTGAATTCAAATGGAATTCTGATTGCTAGTTAACCTTTGAAACCCTGAAAACAAAAATTTTTGAAGCACTTATTTTAAGAGGACCTAACTGGAAGTTACCTTTTCATATCTCAATAGATGCCTCTGATACAGCTCTAGGAGCAGTATTGGGACAAAAAGACTTGATTCCTTATGCCATCTACTATACCAGTAAAAATTTGACTCCTGCAGAGTTAAACTATACTGTAACTAAAAAAGAGTTTTTAGCTGTTGTTCATGCCATAAACAAATTCAGACACTATATAACAGGCTATGAAACTTTTTTTCACACAGATCACTCTGCAATTAGATATTTAATGAAAAAATCAATTACTAATGGCAGAGTCATAAGATGGTTATTTCTTTTACAAGAATTCAACATTACCATTCTAGATAGGCCTAGAAAACAAAACACAGTAGCTGATTTCCTATCTAGACTCCAAAACATCAAAGACAATACCCCAGTTGAAGATCAATTCCCTGATGAATATCTTTTTGCAATTTCTACTCAAACTCCTTGGTTTGCTGACATTGCTAATTATTTAGTTTCAAGGAAATTTCCTTCAATAATGAATGCAAGAGACAAAAGAAAGATCATTTATGACAGTGCAAAATATTCATGGGTTGCTAATGAGTTATACAAGACAGGTCCAGATTTTATCATTAGGAGATGTGTTCGAGAGATGAGATGCCTGAGATTCTCAAGGCATGTCATGATGAACCTTGTGGTGGACACTTTGCTGATAAAAGGACAACCTATAAGATCCTTCATTTGGGATATTATTGGCCATCCCTGTTTAAAGATGCTAAAGAGTATGTCAAAAGGTGTGACAGTTTCCAAAGGGTAGGGAAACCTTCTCCTTTAGGTGAGATGCCATTGTAGCCTCAGGTACATATTGAACCTTTTGAAAAATGGGCTTTAGATTTTGTAGGACCTATTAGTCCTCCATCAAGACAAAAGAAATATATATTAGTTTGCACTGATTATGTTACCAAATGGGTAGAGGCTAAGCCATTACTTTCTGCTACTGAAGCATCTGTAGTTAATTTTCTTTTTGAGGATATTTTTACTCGTTTTGGTGTCCCAAGGGAAATTGTTACAGATCAAGGAGCTCAATTTACATCAAAGCTAGTGGAACAAATGATGGAGAGGTACAAAATCAGGCATAGAAAATCTACTCCTTATCATCCACAAGCAAATGGTCAAGTGGAATCTACTAATAAGGTCATTGAAGGAATCCTAACAAAGACTGCTCATTTACATAGAAGAGATTGGGTAGATAGGCTTCCTGAAGCCTTGTGGGCCTATAGAACTACATGGAGAAACACAACAGGCCATACTCCTTATGAACTTGTTTATGGAAAGCAATTTTTGTTTCCCATAGAGTTCCAGATTCAAACTTTCAAAATGGCAGTTCAGCTAGGACTTGATCTATCAGAGGCACAAAAGCATAGATTGGAGCAGATTAATGAATTGGATGAGATTAGACAAGATGCAGTTCAGAAAACCAGTATAGTCCAACAACAGAGGGCTAGATGGCATGACAAGTACATCAAGGAAAAGAAGTTCAAAGAAGGTGACTGGGCTCTCTTGTTTGATTCAAAGTTCAAGGATTTTCAAGGTAAATTCCAAACACATTGGCTTGGGCCATATGAAATTATAAGAATTTTTGATAATGGAGCAATAAAAATCAGGAAAATAGATGAAGAGAAGGTCACTTTTCTTGTGAATGGTCATAGATTGAAGCTGTATCATAAGCCACTCTCAAGAGAAGAATTTGTCAAGAAATTCCAGGAAAACAGTGATGTGAAGTTACTGAAGAAGAAATTTTATTCTTCATCAACTTAATTGAATTTTCTGAAGTCAGATAATTGAAAATAATAATAATAATAATAATAATAATAAAATATAAAGTATAAACATGAAAACTAATCTCTGATTAGCATGTTTATACAGAAAAGATAGAGTGAAAATCAGAATCTTTCTGACACTTTAGCTTTTCAAGTTTGTTTTTTTCTCTGCAAGCAGCTATCATAAAATCATAAGTGATTCACATCCCACTTATGATCCATTTCATCCATACTCCATTTCATTTCATTCATCCATACTTCATTCATTTCATTCCATGGTCCACCTCATTTCCATCTCAGATTTTTAGGATTGATTTCTTTCAAGAATTTAATAATACAGATCAAAAGTTGCAGGCCACTTTTTCACTCCGTTTCATAATTGTGATTCATTTCATCGCATTATTCACTTCACCCATACTCCATTACACCATATTTCATTATCCATTTTTAATTCATTTCATACAATATTCCATCATTCCATTCATGCTTCAAACCATTCCATTCCATGTTTTAAGACTTCTACAGGTACATTCTGCAATCAATCAGACATTCTGCAGCCAATCAGACATTCTGTAGCCAGTCAGACATTCTGCAGCCAGAAAAACATTCTACAGCCAGAAACCCTGAAGGCACTATCCAGTAAATATTTGATTTAGCAGCAAATTGATCCTGCATATTCAAAACAACAAGAAAAATCGAAGGAGTTATGAGAAACTGAAGATCAATGATTGAGGATAAGGCATATCGAAACCACAAAGAAAATCAAAGGAAAGGCAAAGGTATGAAATTATTATGGTGACAAATCATGAAAATGTTAGCATAGTTAAGTCATATATGATTCAAAAAGGTTATTTTAATTAGTTGTGTTGATCATGCCAATCAACCATATCATAAAAACTTTGAACAAAAAAAAAGCCCTTCCATCTTTCCATACCCGATTATCATTTAAAACTTAACGGTTAAAGCACTGAAGTGATTTGATTAGTCATGTCATTAGGCTGAAGTATTTAATGATGATTTTGAATTGCTTAATGAAATATCTATGCGGTCTTTTCTTCCGTGTTAGCTTTCAACTCATATGAACCACCTCACTGCATTATACTTATTTCAAAACTACTCCATATCATTCATTTCTGCAGCCAATACTTAGCCATTCTTCTTTGTAAAACGGAGGAAACATCTTTGGGGCAGAAATATCTCTTTAAAAGCCATTTTCACCGTGAGCAGAGGAGCAGTAAACTGAAGGTCGGAAGAAAAGCTATGAGTATAATAGTGAGGACTGAACCGGTTGGAACCAAATACTTGGAGGGATATCCACAAATAAGAAAAATGTTACAGCAAGCAGGTTGGTTGCAATTTTTGGAGAATTTTAGTGGTTTTTACAAAAAGGTGACTAAAACATTTTCAAGGTCCTTCAATGGAGCCAAGGTCGAAATAGGAGACATTAAATTCACTGTTACAGAGGCTTTCATTGCAGAGGCAACGAAACTACCTAGACAAGGAGAAAGGTGGTTCAAGAATAGGGAATTCCATAACGAAGCATGGAGGCAAATGCTTAAGACTCCGGGTATGGATGTTTCCATTTTTAAAAAGGGTATTCCTAGCTTGGCATTAAAGAATAATTGGAGGAACATGTTACTCATTTTGCAAAAATTTATCACCTATGATGGTAGATTTGGTACTCTCTATGTCTACCATATTCGTTTAATGATGCATTTCTTAGATGAGGAAATTAATTTTCCCTTTTTCCTACTTCATAGTCTGAAAAGAATGGCCTCAAACGTTCAAAAAAGGGTTCAATTTCTAGAAACAACTTCGTATCACCATGGTTTAGTCAAAATCTTAATTGAACATCATTTGAGGAAAATGGGAGATAATTGGGAAGAATTTCTAGTGAGGAACCATTTTGAGGAACCCAAAGAATCTCCACCTGAAAACAAACCTACAAGAAGAAGCAGGAGAAGGGAAAATTCTAAAGCTATTGAAGTTGAAACTGGTAAATCAATTCAAGAGGACAGTGAAGAGATGATTTCGGAGAAGTTGGCTCAAATAAAGAAGCAACTTAAGAAGGAAAGAATAATAAGAAAATATGCCAAAGACAGAGGAGAAGGGCCATCTCAACCAGGACGGAGCCACAAACTTAGAGGCATACTAAAGAAAAAAGAGGTTAGATAAACATGGATCATAAACATTGAGGACGAAGAAACTCCAGAAATTGACCCAGCACAGCAACAAGTTTACAATTATATTGAGTCATTAGAGAGGAGAGCTTCAGAAAGTAGAGACAAAACTCCTAGCCCACCAAAATCTGAAATTGATGTGCTAAGAAGAGATAAGTATGAGATATAAGTACTCAATAGGCACATAAAGAATGAAAATGACATTTTAAGGGAGCAGGTGAAACTAAAAAGTGATATGAATTCAACTCTGTCTTTACAAATGGAGAAATTGTACAAGGCCAGTGAAAAATTGAAGAAGAAAAATGAAAAGCTAATCAGGGCACTTACAAATTTAAGATTCAAGTTAGTCATAAGGAAGCCCAGAAGGCCATTGACTGTCAGGCAAAGCAGAAGAAGAGGGTTGGATGTCCTAGCAGAGGTCTCAGCGTACATGGAGTAGTTGCATGAGGACATGCAAAAAACCTTGCAGTGGGGGTATGTTGAGCCCCAAAGATGTTCTTCTTTTTCACCACATTCCACTTCATTTTCTTTGTCCCTCATCAATTACAGGCTTAACTGATCAATAGGATTAATCAAAATTTCTTTAAGAATTTATATAATGACTAACTTGCTATGTTTTTATGATTTTGTTGGTGTAGTAATTTTGACTAAGACTCGACTATAGAATACAGGCATTCCGTAGCCAGTCGTCTGTTCTGCAGCCATCCTCATGTTTATGTAGGTTCCAGGTGTCATTGCAAAGAAAAAGGCATATGGGTGAAATCCAAAACACCTCCCCATCATCTCTTGCTCCCCACGAAGTCTGAGTTAAAGTATCAAAGAAGTTATGCACGTAGAAGAGAAGCAGTTCCCTATCAAAACACAGACTCTACAGATGTCCGCAGTAAAGCACAAGACTGTTAATAAGAGTTTTAATTTGATTAGGAGTGGGAAAGACACTTATCCCCATTTTTCTCAAAGATTAGTTATGTAATTTCATTATAAGTATGACTCGGGAGACCGAGAAATTGTTAGTTAGATTTTGTTTTGTTACTAGATCTTTGAAGGCCGTAAATACTCTGTTTTGAAAAATTTCTCCTTAAATGAAAGAAACATCATTTTATTGCACAAGCTGAGTCAATATTGAGTAGATTTGTGTGCTAATCTAGTGGTAGAGGGCCCCTGCTACCTGAGGATATTTGTTCATATAATTTAGATAGGTAATTTAGCCTAGTTTCATTCCTAGTTTAATTGGCTTTCTGAACTTTAAGTTTTATATTCATTTGCATTAGATGCTACAATTTAGTCTCGTTCTTACGTATTATTCCAAAATATCACTAATGTCGAATGAGGTGTAACTGTAGTATTTTAGGAGTTAGTTTTACGTTCTTGTGCTCAATTACATCAATTGTTACAGCTAGTCATGTTCTTATAAATTCTTCCAAAATATCACTAACTTCGGATGAGACATAGCTGTGGTGTTTTAGAGCTTTGTTGTGTTTTGTTGAATTGTATGCTTTCATGCTCATTTACATAACATGTTGCAACCAGTCCTGTTCTACAAAATATTCCAAAATATCACTAATTCCGAATGAGACAGAGCTGAAACATTTTAGTGATTAGTTGCATCTTTAGTCTAGTTGTAGCACTCCGGAGGTAGATGTCATTTTAGTTTAATTTTGTCACTATATTTGAAGTTTGATAATGGAACTCTAGTTCAGTTTTAATTCACTGCATTTCAAGTTACGATTAGTGGCATTCTAGTTCAACTTTGTTCACTATATTTCAAATTAGGTTAATGGCACTATAGTTTAGTTGTGGTTACTATGTTTCAAGTTTAATCAATTGCATTCTCAGTGTTATCCATTGTTCTTTAAGTAGTATTAACTGTTAACATTAGATTCCATGGCCTTCATTATTTACAAAACTCCTTTTGTTCTGACTTTCTATTAATACATCATCATTTGGACAGGAGTTAGTAATATCAGTTTATGGCCTCGATTATTCTACAATCCTTTGCAAATTCACAATTAAACCTTTCTTTGCAAAAACTATTTTAGAAAATATCTAACTTTTGGATAAAGTTTACTAGTGACAAGCTGAGCTGCAGAATGGAGTAATCTTAGCATTACAAGTTAATTTAGAGTAGAAATCTTATTGTGCTACAAATAATCTCTTTTCAATTGTGTTCCAATAAACCTCTAGCCATGGATGAGATTCTTTGTAATATTGTAAGATGATTGTGTCCTTAGGAGAACCTCATTTGTATTAAACTTGTTCTTTTCTCAAACTATTCCAACATATTCTTAATGAATGATTTGGATGATTTCATGCTATGAGTTATTGAGTTCATGTTGTGATTGTTTCCTTACTCGGAGTCATTATCAAGCTTTGCATTTTCTGTTCTTTAGTGTCATACACAGTTTAGAGTAGGGTTTGCTTTGTTTTAGTGTAACCATCCACTTCTCTTTACCAACACTTAGTTCTTTTCCTTCTTGACATAAAACCATAAAACCAAAAACATCATAAAAACACTAAACACAATGTAGTGAGAAATAGATACCTAGGCACATATAGTGCACCACACTTCAGCAGTTTACTGACCCTGGTTGATAATTTATGACCTCAATTTAGGAACACTAAGTTGAGCACAACAGGGGGGATGATATTTCCTTTGGAGGAGCATCAAAGAAGACTCTTGGGCTGCAATTGAGATTAATGGCATTAGGCCACACTCAACATCTCTCACAGTGCATTCCATGAAAGAAATTGCGTTATTTCATGGGGGCAGTGTTGAGGGAGATTCTTGTGCTCCTCAGGAGGAGTGCTTTTAATTAAAGGGGATCAACCCCTTTTCCCTTGAGGGCATTATTAGAGGATGGAATCATCATTACAAATCAGCCATAGCCTCATATTCATTTTGTTTCAGTTGTAGTGACAATTTGTTTGTCATTATTATATTTTATCCGACATTTCTAGCAATCTCCCTAAGATTGGCTAGAAATCCCATATTGAGCCCATTTTTCCTCTCTTGGGAAATTTTCTTGTATCTTTCAGCTACATTTCAATTTTATACATGTTCAGAAGTTTCTTCACTCTTAGACACTGTGCAGTTATGGTCCTCTGGAATTTTGTGTAGTTGCAGCGACTCCGACATTTCATTGTATATTCATTGGAGTATGGTTCTAGAGGTTTGAGAGGCTTGTCCCCTCAATTATTTCATGTATATTAATGCTGAAATCATAATATAATATTGGATATACCATTTCCATCTTTTTATATATTCATAATTGCAAAGTTTCAGATTCATGTTTACATATTGCTGTAGCTTTCTCTTTGAGTCGTTTTATGATGTACCTAGGTTGGGGAGATCTGTTTAACCCACATAGATCTATTTGTTTCAGCTATATTTCTGCATTTAGACTCCATATTATATGTATAAGAGTAACCCAACACAACAAAACATTTTATTTGCAAGCATTTCCTTATACAACGTCCCCATGGGAGGCATTGCAGAAATTCCTTGAAGGGAAATATTAGCTTTTGAAAAGTTCTATTAGCAAAGTCTTCTAGTGGGCCAGGTAGCTTCTGGATCTCATCCTTCCTTGTGAAGGTGACATATCTAGTAAATGCCCCTAAATTCAATCTCTGAAATATTTCAGTGTTGATTTTTAATACTCCTGAAGTTGGAATATTGGAATATCTTAAGATATTCCCGATAGAGCAGAAAGTTCCAGATTTGAAACATTACATGCAGCTAGAATGATTTTTTTTTTTATTCCATTTAATATTTAATCTACATATAGTGTATATAAGAGGATCCAAGTCCCGTTGCGTGTTTTTTTTGTATGGTTTTCCTTATACAGCGTCCTCATTGAATAAATTGCATAAATTCCTGAAAAGGAATATTACACATTTAGCTACACAATTAGAGGAAATTCTAGAAATTATAGAGAGGTAGCTATGGATTTGGGAATTCATAACACATTGGAGAATATGGGGAAACCTTGCATGCGAGGATTCCACTTGGGAGGGAGATGGATTTCTGCAACATCCACTTTTGCAGTTGCTTGAGGACAAGAAACATTTTGGTGGGGAGGACTGTAATATTCCAAATTTTCCATAAGCTATTTGGAATATCAGAGTTCTTACTTTTCTTATTTAGTTAAGTAAATAAAAGGGCACAGGGAGCCAACCCAGTAGATGAATAAAATTCACTTCTATAGTGTGGATGTGGGTTAGTTGAGTAGTGGAGTAACATTATGGAGTAGTGGAGCAGCATAATAATGAGGA
This sequence comes from Pinus albicaulis, assembly GCA_034641835.2. Taxonomy (NCBI): domain Eukaryota; kingdom Viridiplantae; phylum Streptophyta; class Pinopsida; order Pinales; family Pinaceae; genus Pinus; species Pinus albicaulis. The sequence goes on from CM076580.1 coordinate 1,045,107,348, forward strand.
AAGAGTGGATTTCATAGAGAATTAATGAGGAATATGCTAGATATAGTGGAGAAGAAATTGCAAATATGGTGGAGGAAATGGTGCATTAAGTGCACACATGACGGAGGAGGTGAAGAGTACCTGTAGTAGTGATTTAGATCATGGTGGACAACAAAGTGTTTACGAAGGCTAGTGGTCACATGTGCAGCACAGCTATGAGGTGGGCCAAGGCTAGGGTAGGCTCATAACCATAAAAGGAAGATGAGGGAAAAAAATAAGAGAGTCTGGATTTTTATTATTGTTTGTCGTAAGGCATTTCTTTGCACACTTAAGCTATTTAGATAAGTCTTTTGTGATATTTAGTACCTAGTTTACCCTAGCAGGAATCCCACCCTTACCCATGGGGGACTTCGAGTGCCTACTCTGGGAAGGTTTTCTTCTGCAACATTCATCATCCGACAATCATTTCCACATTCAACTGCTCTCATCTGCACTTCCAACTACAGGAATTACGCATTCTCGAACTTGGTTTGAGATTTGGAAGGTTGTTCTCAGTACTTCAACTAAGAAACCTGTGGAGGGATAAACCCTTCACACTATGGATCCATTGCAGTGTTTTTGGAGTTCCATTTTCATATCCACCATCAGGTCATCCATATATTCTCCTATGAAGCAAAATTTCCTATAGGAATTGCGTAATTCTATAGTGAGGGTTCAAGGAGAAGAGGAAGTTCCAAGAAACTCAACTTGGAATCCTGCGAGGGATTAATCGTTCACTCTGGTGATCACTTTAGTAATATAGGATCAAAATTGTATTATCATCAATAGGCTACATCCTCATCCATCCTAGACAACACAATATTACCCAGCAGTTGTGCATGCAACAACTACATATTCAGTGGAGGAGCTAGATCTCATGTTTTGAGCTTGGGAATCGGGAGAAGGGACCAACCCATTAGTTAGTGAGTTGAGTGGGTGATATTGTAGCTAATATATCATCTTTTAAGCCCCATATCAGTAGTTTTATCCAGGGAGTGTGTAACTCAACTAGCAGGGGTGCAGTGTGCAACCCAAAAAGGGCCGAAATTCCAAAGTCAAAATTTGGCCAAACCATTTCTGGGTTTTATGGGTGTTTTGAGTATAATACGTGGTTAAAATCACGGATATTTATGAGCACTCTAATAGCCTCTTGAATTGATATTGTCTTCCCAGCAACAACAGTTTGTAGTATAAGTTTATACTTTCCAATGCTAAGCTTCATTAGTGTATTTCAACCTTCTTTTGGCTTGAGTGCATTCCTTTTGGAGCAGTATGTACTTACATTGGTGTTGATACATAATGATATCGCTCATTTGTTTATGCTAATGTTTTAATGTCTTGATGTTGTATTCTGGAATTTCCATCATTTTATAGTTTTGTGCTTATGTTCTCGTCATTGCCTTGATTGAAATGTTATAAATGTTCTATATTCTTGTCTTTCACATTTTGGGATATTACACCTGAGGGGGATTTTTCCCTTACTAAAAGAGAAAAAAAATAAGCTAATAAGGGCTAGGCGTGACTAAAAATACATAAGAAACCCTTCCCAGTCACGACAAAACACAGTCAGAAAATATGAAAAAAATATTAAAAAGTGAAAAATGTAGGCTCTGACCTCGAAAGAGTGCAGAACAAAGAAAACTAGGCCAAAACTATGTTCCATAACACAAATAGGGGGTTGAAAAGTGTGCTTTTCTCTCAATACTCTAGGTCGGAAGATCTCACCTAGACCGTGTCCTCTCCTACTCTACTGGTACTTGTGTCCTATGGAAAGAACTGGAAAACCAACAGAATAAAAAAAAAATCCATAAAAAGAAAGGAGAGATAAAAATAGAAATTGGGAGGCTAAGAATAATTTAATAAAATATTGAAAAACACTTACATGATAGTCTCTAAGGATATTAATTACTACACGAGTAGAGTCGTCATTTGTTAATGACTGTGTAGCTAAAGACCCAGTGTAGTCGCCATTTGTTAATGTAAAGATTTTAGGAAGATGTACCAAAAATTATTCACTTAAGTCACTAGTGACAACTGACCCTAACAACAATATATTTTTTTTATGCTTCAGATATGAATAATAAAAAAAGAAAACCATGCAAAAAAAATATTGTATGTGATCGAAAACATGAAACAACAAGACAATCTGATGCAATAATCTAATAGAAGAAGACTTTTAAAAATGTCCTTTGATGTCCTTGTGCTTCAACGATCATTTCTCTCTCACAATATATCAAAATTCCAAAACAAAGAATGGAACGAAAATGAGTGCTCGAATGTGAGAAGACAATAGTGGTTATGATGGTAGTGATCATGGTGATAAATGATTAGAAACCCCTCTTATTTACAACAAAATGATGGGTTAAGCTCTAAAAATGGAAAACTATAAAATATATTTGACTAAATTGTGGTGAAACCGTTAGGAATACTTTATTATATTTTTTGGAGATGAAAAATATATTCAATATGGTTAAAAATATATATTTAGAAAGTGGTTGAAGTAATTAACAAATAAAATGATTTATTAATTACTTTGAGAGGATTAAGAAAGGTGTGAAATTGAAATAATTATTAAATAATGGTTTAACAATTATTTCAGAAATAGACTTAAGGAATAATAAACAAGTAGTGATTTATTTAGTTATGCTAGGTGATTTAGTAAAATGTAACAATAAATAATTATAAAATGATGGTTTAATAATTATTTATATCAAAAATTAAATAAATAATGATTTGTTCAATTATTCTCACAAGGTTTCTTAATTTTAATAAAAAATAATTTAATAAAAATGGTTTACTAAATTATTTCCTATAATAAAAGTAATTTTACTGTGGTAAAACTAATCCTACATGGTTTATTTCGATCCACCTTGTTAGAAATGGCTAGGTGGTCATTTTTTAGGTGACTCAAAATTTCAAAATGTTTACTTAAGTCACTAGTGAAAAGTGACCTTAACAACAATATATGGTTGTTAACGCTTCAGATATGCAATAATAAAATAAGAAAACCCTACAAAGAAAAGATTGTATGTGATCCAAAACATGAAATAACGAGAGAAACTCGTACAACTCAATACAAGAAAACTTTAAATGAATAATATTTTATTAGAAACACATGGTGAAGGATATCTACAACAAGGGTCTACAAATTACCCTTTGTGGGATGGGTCCTTTGATTTCTTTACTCTTTAGCGATCTTTTCTCGCTCTTGATGTATAGAAAAAACCCAAAAGAAAAAATTGGAACTCAAGTGGGAGCTGAAATGTGATAAGACGATAATGGTGATTATCATGGTGATAATGGTGAAAAATGAATGGAAAACGCTCTTATTTATAACAAAGTATTCCTAAGTTAGACTTGAAAATGGAAAATAATAAAGTATTATTCGCCAAATCATTATGTAATCGTTACAAATACTTTATTATATTTTTTGGAGAGGGAAAGTATATCTAAAATGGTAAAATATATTTATTTAGAGAAATGGTTAAAGTAATTAAAAAATGATTTACTAATTACTTTGAGAGAATAAATAAAGGTGTGGAATTGAAATACTACAAAAATAATGTTTAACAATTATTCTAAACATATAATTATAGAATAATAAAAAAAGTAATAATTTATTTAATTATTCCTAGGTGATTTCGTTTAGTCAAATGTGAGAAGTAATAATTATAAAATGATGGTTTAATAATTATTTATATCAAAAATTAAATAAATAATGATTTGTTCAATTATTCTCACAAGGTTTCTTAATTTTAATAAAAAATAATTTAATAAAAATGGTTTACTAAATTATTTCCTATAATAAAAGTAATTTTACTGTGGTAAAACTAATCCTACATGGTTTATTTCGATCCACCTTGTTAGAAATGGCTAGGTGGTCATTTTTTAGGTGATAACATGTATGGTCATATTAGTACCATGTTCACTGGATCACTCCATCTGATTGGAGTATTACGAGTCCATCCATAAAGTGTATCAAATGAAATCATCCTCAGTGACTCTTGATACCAAATGTTATAAGCAAGATCAACGAGTGGAAGGTACCCCTCTCGCCTCCTCTATTGATGTATGACATACATTGTCAACATGTCCTCGAGAACCCTATTGAACATATCAGTCTTTCCATTTGTTTGCAAATGATAAACTGTACTAAAGGCCAACTCTAACCCCAAGCCTACAAACAATTCCTTCCAAAACTGGGAAGTGAAATTGACGTATCTGTTAGATAAAATCTTCTTAGGAATACCATGCAATATAACTATCTACCTAATGAAGACTTGAGCTACCTCATTAGTTGAATTAGTAGACTTTATTGTATGAAATTTTCTACCTTGGTCAACTTTTCAACCACAACCATGATGGAGTCATGCTATTTACATGTCCTCAGAAAAGATGTAATTAAATCCATATAAATGACCTCCCATTTCCATTCCAAAATTAGAATCATATGTAGTAAACCACTTGTGTGCTTGCACTCTACTTTTACCTATTGAAAATTCAAACACCTTGTGAAAAACTCAACTACCTCTTTCTTTAGATTCATCCAATAATATAACTTTTTCATAGTTGTTAGAATATTTTGATACCCTAGATGACCTGAATATGCCTTAACATGAAATTCGCTCAATATAAGATTCTTGAGTTCGGTATTGTCTAGCACATATATCTCCTCACATGATCTCTCCAAACCAACTACCGTGAGATAGTAATCCACATCTTGATCACCTATACCCTACTGTAGTAACCTTTGCTTAATTTGTTCTTACATGTCATCCTATTGTATTGCTTGAAAGATCTGATCTTGTAAATTTTTCCCATAAAAAATCATATCTGCTATGTGATTCACCTGCACTATTCTATTAAGATCATCTAAAACCTTGTTCTCCTAACCCTTAATGTACCTTATCTTGAAGTCAAAATCATTGAGTGTGGCCAGCCATATAGCCTACCTAGAATTCATATTATGTTGGTTAAACAACTATCTTAGCCCAATGTGACCACTCATCAACACAAACCTCCTGCGAAGACGATAGTGCCTCCACATATTCAATGCATGAATTTTCACTACCAACTAAAGATCATGTGTCACATAGTTCTGCTCGTGCTCATTCAGTTTCCTTGATTCATAGCATACCACCTGTCACTCCTCAATGAAGACTCCACCAAGTCATCACTTGCGAGAATATATACACACCATGAACTCTTTATCTGGATATGCAATCTTTAGAACTTGAGTGTTTGTAAGAAACTATTTCAACTACTCAAAACTGGTTGCACATTCCTCTATCCATTCAAAATTTATTTCCTTTCCTTTTCAATCATGTAATAGGATAAGAATCAGTGAGAAATTCTTGATGAAACTCCTATAATAACATACTAACCCCATGAATGATTTGACCTCATCCAAATTCCTAGGAGATTCCCAATAAATGATATCTTTGATCTTTTATGGATCCACAATTATTCCTTCCTTGGAAATAACATGTCCCAAGTAATGTGGTTATGTTTAAGAGAATTTGCACTTACTAAGCATGGAATACAAACGATGCTCTCCTAACAGTCTTAACACTGCTGTTAACAGTTTTACATGCTCTTAGTCATTCTTATAATATATAAACATATCATCAATGAACACTATCACAAACTTGTCCAGATAAGGGCACAACACACTATTCATAAAACACATGAAAGCATCCAAAATGTTAGTTAAACCAAAAGGAACCACAACAAACTCATAACGTCCATACCTGGTCTAGAAAGAAGTCTTGAAGATGTCCTCTTCTTTGATGCGTATAATATGGTATCCTAATCTCAAATCAATATTTGATAACATTTTTGCACCCTTCAACTGATCAAACAAGTCATCGATCCTCAACAGAAAATGCATTTTCTTGATCGCCACCTTATACAACTTCCTATAACCAATACATAATATGACAATACCATCCTTATTCTTCACATAAAAAATTGGTGCAGCCAAAGGAAATACACTTGGCCTAATGTATTACTTGTCAAGCATTTCCTTTAACCGGAACTTCAATTCCACAAGCTCTAGATTGCTCATCTTGTAAGGCTCCTTCAATGTTGGCGTTGCCCCTTGTACCAACTCAATAGAAAATTCCACTTGCATGTGAGGTGATGAGCTCCATCATTAGGTATAATTGTAGGGTTTAATTGTCACCCTTTTTAGCCTTATTAAGTCTCTCTTTATCACATGTATATTACATTATGGTCTTATGTTGCTAGTGTAGATGGTGATTAAGGTTTTTCATACTTTGAATGCCTAATATGGGTTAAATGCAGGATAATAACAAATATATTACACTTTTGATTAATATTTTGAAATTAAGTCTTGGAGTAGACAGTAAGGAGATATTCTAGGGGGATTTTCCACCTCATTAACTCCCAAGGGCAACCAAGGGATCCTAGATATTTTCTCCAACAACTCGAAATCAAAGGCATCCAAGCAAGTGGGAGATCAAGTGCACCAAAGCTCCACTTCTCTTGTGGTCAAAGAGGACACATCACCTTATTTTTTAGGGATTTGTTGGTAGCTACCCTCTAGGTTAAATATGACAGAGAAAGAGCTTATTAGGATTTGAACTTTGAAGGAAGCTAATACACTCTTAGCTCTTGTAATAGGTTTTTAAGACTTTTATGATTATGTAATGAGACTATTTTCTGCAATAAGATGAATATTCAGATTGTCCTTCACTGATTTAGTTTTAGAGGGCTAGGTTTATGACTTAGGGCCCAACCCATTAGCCTTATCTCTTGTGTATTAATGCTTATTTTTATTTCATTGTAGCTAGCTTTCCTTATGATTTTTAGCTATTTTTCTTACATTTCAATTCACCATTTTTATTTTTCTTACATTTGTACTTTTTTGTAGTTAAGCTTGCATAACTATTGGTAGAATAGCTAATAAACTCATAAAGCTCTGTGTCAAGCCTCCCTCTCTGATATCTTTCATTGGAGCTTGAGGAGGGCATATCTTCACCACATGCCAAATTTTCTCTTTATTTTATTATTTCTTGGAAATAATAGTTAGGTTGTTGTAGTGTCATGAACATGTCTAGAATACAGATTTATATTTTTTTTTGAATGCTTAAGTACGCTTGCTTTCCAAATTCAACTCGTCTTTTCTATTTTCTTCATTATAGAGTTTCCATTTTTTGTTGCACGAACATGTATTTTTATTGCAGGTTCAAGTAGCACAAAAAATTATGACCTCACCAACACCCTTATCTTCATTTCTCACCCATCAAACAACCTTATTTTCAATGAATTTCCTTCAACCTTGATTTTGAGATTTTCACCTTCAAACCATGAGAAACCCTAGAAGTGCAAGATGGGCCTCTCAAGAGGTTTTGAGCTTAGAAAGGGTGTTGGAAACCTTCCATTCATCCAGTTATATGTTCACTCCACCTCCCCTATTCTTTGATTCATAATTTTTTGCCTCGAATTACCCTCAGTCTATTTCTTGTAGCAATTAAAGACTTTCCTGTAGCACTATAGTAAAATTGTAGCAGAACTAGTAGCAGCACCCGTGGGCCTCTCCTTAAGCCTAGAAACCATCATCAACCTCATCTAGAATTTCCAAAACCATCAAGATGCCTTTATTCCTACATCCATGAGTTCAAACCCTTTCCAAGCCATCCTAACACCTTCTCCTCCTTGCTACAAAAAAATGCATTTATAATTATAATTAGGTCATGATTATATGCATATGTAAAAAAATGATAGTTGAAGCATGAAGTAGACAGAGTGTGTTTATCCATTTGGCCCAACAATATGTGAGTAGATTAGCTTTCTTTCTGCAATTTCAATTCATCCATTTACTTCATGAAGATACCTAGTTTTCTTTTATTACTTTCCATAGTTTAAATTGCATATCTCTTTCCTTGCAGAATAGCTAGATGTATTTTCTTTCTTTAGAATATTCATTTCATGGTTAATCGAGTAATGGTTTTGAGTCACTTGTAGTTCTAGGTATAAATCAGAAGTGTGATAGTCTTCACTCAAAAGCCCTAGAAATAGCACCCTTTCGTAGGACTCAGAAGAGGATGACATGAGTAAAATGCATCTGTTGTGTACATAGCACTGTCACCTCCAAGTTTTTACAAACCCAAGGTTGATAAAGTGAACTAGAGTAGCCTTTGGGAGTTGCATCATTCTTGGTGCAATACCAGGACTCACCATTTTTTGGCGTCATTGTCAGGGAGGTGTCTAGTAGATGCTTTGATTATGTTTTATCATTTATTTTTGCTTTCCTTTTACATGTTGTTTCAAAACTATTGAAAAAATACAAAAAAATCTGATTTTCATGCCTCGTAGGAGTAGGGATACTCAAGGAAATTTTCTACCAAAAAATCTCACATCCCCACATAGTCACCCTTCACTCTTCTTCAGTGATTGTGAGGTTGAACACACCATACATGAGCCTTTTGAAAACTTTGAAGAAATATTAGAAAATAAGAAGAACTTTTTTCACCAGAGGAACCTGATTCACCTATTCAATACATGGCTGAGACTGAAGCCAAGGGAGTCTTTCCCATTAGAGAGACAAATGGGGAAACTAAAATGAATAATAGCTACCCCTCAAACCTTCCACATTTCCATATACTTACCTCTGAGGACCCTGAAACATTCATGTTGAATTTTATTTTTTCTCTGTAGGACCTCCGATAATTCCTTAGATGATAAAAAGACAAAGCTATTCCCATAAACCCTTAAGGATGCAATCTTGCATTGATTCATGGATCTATCTAGGACCAACATCACTACCTGGGCATAGATGCATGAGGTATTCAAAAACAAGTACAACGACTACTATAGGTTCAAGGAAAATAAAGATGAAATATTCAGGATGACTCTATGGCCTCATGAATCCCTATAAGACTATGAAGAGAGGTTCCAATTAAATTATAGAAGAGCCAGTTGCACCCTGGATCACTTAAACTAGTAATTCTATGAGGCATCAGGCAAGAGGTGATAGCAAGCCTCATATTTTATCATGAGGGGATATCTACCAGCTACCTTATGAGATAATCAAAATTTTCTTCAGGAACCATTCTAGGGAAGCTAGGAAGAAAGGTAGAGCTAGCCAAAGTATGACCAATACCCATTCGTATTCCACCTGCATCAAGCATGAGATTGGAAATATGTTAGAGGACTTCAAGAGTAAGATGTTTCACACATTTTCTGTGAAATGGACATAATCTAGATCAAGAGGGAGCAATAGGAGGAAGAAAGAACCTTGGCTATATTCTACCCTAGATGTACTAGAAAACACCCTCAAAATGAATCTCCATTAAATTTCATAGAGCTTTTCTTAGTCTGTGAGCAGAATGATACCACAGATAAGTGTCCCTCCTTACCTGGACTCAAAGATATATATAAAGTTGGGGAATTACAACTAGAGAAACTATGTTTCATCAACCATAGAATACCTCAAGGCACTCGATTAGATCAGCAGGTAAGTAAGGCGCACCTTATTCCTACTATCACAAAAATCAGAATGCACCTATGCAATCCTAATACACCCCCACTCCTAAATCCTGGCCTACACCTCCTACATGGCCTTACAACCCTCCATATCATCCTCAGCTAGTGAATCAACCACATTAGCAATATGTTCCTCAACCACCTTAGTGGAACAACCCATTGCAATGGTGGAGATCTCGACATAATAAACTACCTAATATAATGCCTACACCCCAACCTAGACCTCATATTACTCATTCTTCTCCACAAAAGATGCCATAGATGTATCCACAACATAATTCAAACTCAAACAATAGACATACACATCAGGTTTACAATGGAGAGACATCTATCCATCTTATGTTGTGGAGATACATGAGACTAATCTTAGGCCGAGAAGAGTACTCGGATACAACCATCCTCTATGTCGACCTGTAGATGTTCAAAAGGAAAAGGAATAATGTAACACTTAGATCCAAAAACCTCCTTTTCCCGAGCACTTGATCCACTCTAGTCTGCACACCCTAGAGGAGACCGAACAGTTGGGAGAACTGAAAAATTTCTGTGTAAAAATACCCCTTCTCCAGGCCATTATGGATTTCCCTATTTATAATAGGCTCATCAAGGAAACGTGCTTTAAGAAACCTAGGAAAAAGAAGAAATATACCATCACCATCAATGTAGTAGGACAACTATCTAACTTAATGTTGGGAAGGATGATCTTCCCAATGTTGGAAATATGATGCAGAGTGTTGTCCTTGATGGCAACCCACTGAATGAAGATGAAGACATGCGATTGTTGACATGTGTTGTCCTTGATGGCAAACCACCTGATGAAGTAATACTTGACCTGATGGACATGGTAAATGATGTAAATCTGATGTGATATGATGTTTGATGACAATATGATGCGGAGTGTTGTCCTTGAAAGGCAACCCACTTGATGAAGTTGTGCTTCGATAGAATATGTCCTCGATGAAGGAAATCTCGATGAATCTACAAAGTAGAAATCGTAAGGCAATGAAGAAAGGATTTCAGCATGTGCTAATTCTGTGATGAAAAGAGTATGTCTCTTTGTATACGCGGATTGGCCTAGGGGAAGTCGCGTATGCACGCGGAAAATAACGTGCCAAGTCGCGTATGGGCAAAAGCGCTCAAAAAGTGTAAAACCAAGGGTAACCACCATGGTATTGACCCATTGTATTGGGTAATGATCCGCCTAATTGACCCCGTCCAGGTAGTTTTGGGCTCGTGGTATTGGTTTGGCTCGTGGTATTGAAAAAGGGGCCCGTGGTATTGAAAAAGGATAATCCTATATAAGGAGAAGAAATTCATTGTGCAAATCATGAGTGTGGGTGAAAGATGTCTGAGCTTGAATGAATACTTCTCTCTGAAGTATATCTGAATGGAAAGGGTTACACTTGAATGATAAATCTGAATGTATGATGCACCAATGATGAAGAAGGGGATCTAGATCTGAATTGCACTTGTATTTGCTAGATCTGATTATGAAAGGCTTAAATCTATGATGAGGCGAATATCTAGGCGAACATCTGTCTGAAGTAAAAGGGTAAATCTGAACTGAAGATCTGATCTGATGAAGTCTGCTGCTCTGTAATGATTGAAAATCTATACGCTACTTCGCCGCGGAGGAAGCGCGTATATACGCAGCTTCTCTGAAGTAAAAGCGCGTATGCGCAATAAAATATACACTGAGGTATACGCTGGTTTGTGTGGACGGAAGCGCGTATATACGCGACATCAGTAAAGGGAAAGCGCGTATGCAAACTTAGGGTTTGCTGAAGCAAAGGGTATGAAATATCTGATCTGTTCTGCTGTGTTTCTGCTATCTGATCTATGTTGATAAGTATCTGTTGGTGATGTATGTTTGTGCTTAAAAGTATGGAAAGGGTCCAGTATGAAAATATGATGAAATGTGGCCTGCAAGTGGTGTTCTATTGAAGTTGTTGGATCCAGTGTGAAAATTGATGAAACGTGGTCCAAGGTGGTGCTGAGGGTTGTAGCCTTCAGTCGGGGGGTCGTAGCTCCCTTCCAGGTGAGGCTGGTAAACGAGATCGGGGGGTCGTAGCTCCCTTCCAGGAGAGGCTGGTAAACGAGTCAGGGGGTCGTAGCTCCCTTCCAGGAGAGGCTGGTAAACGAGCGCAGGTGGATGCCTGCGTGCTGGTCAAGTCTGCGCCAGCACATATGTTGTAAGATGTTTTCTCTATAATAAAATATTGAAGGCCGAGCAACTGCAGCGGTGGTTTTCTCCCGACTTGGGTTTCCACCTAAAAATCCTGGTGTTCATGTGTGATGCTTTGTGTGATGGTTTATTCTATTCTTACTGCACATGTTTACTGTTTATAGAACATCTCATGAATGAATGATGGAATGATATAAGTGAAGAACTAATGGCATAATTAGATCTCTGTGTATACGCGAGTTTTATGAAGGATATCCGCGTGTATACGCTAGTTGGCTTCAGCAAAGTAGCGTATGGGTTTTGGAGCATGAAAAAGTAAAAGTTTTGAATATGCAGTAAATACTGATTCACCCCCCCCTCTCAGTATTTTTCCCAACAATTGGTATCAGAGCAAGTCCTTGTGCAGAAGCTTGATCGCTTAAAGGAGATCCGTCGCAATGGGAAGTCAAGAAGGAGTAATGTCTATAAAGCCACCTCTATTCAATGGAAGCAATCTGATATTCTGGAAAGTACGTACAAAAGCATATCTGCAAAGTCTTGGTGCAGATGTATGGGCAATCGTGGAAGAAGGTTATCAATACCCGGCAAGTATTCCTACTGATGCAGCAGAAAGGAAGAAGTATGAAACCAATGCCAAAGAAGTAAATGTCTTGCTAGGAAGCATGTCTGAATCAGAATTTGCTAAAGTGATGCAGCTACATTCAGCAAAAGAAATATGGGACAAAATCATTCTGAGCTATGAAGGAGATACAAAGGTAAAAAGTGCAAAACTCAAAACTCTTAGAATTGAATATGAAAATTTGAAGATGCATAGTGATGAAAGTGTTGCCAGTTTCTTTCTTCGTCTAGATGATATTGTAAATCGGATGAGAAATTTGGGTGAAACCATAACCGATACTACTCTGGTGGAAAAAGTCTTAAGATCCTTGACTTCAAAATTTGACTCTAAAGTTTCAACTATTGAAGAAAGGCAAGATCTGCAAACTCTTACTATTGTTCAATTACATGGTACTCTGACTGCTTTTGAAATGAGACAAGGAGGTCCTTCTCAAATAAGAGAAGCTGCTTTTAAGGCATCTACAAAAGGAAAGGAAAAGGAGGCTATCAAAGAATCCAGCTATGTATCCGATGAAGAAGAAGCAAATTTCGTGAGAAAGCTCCAACTAGGTACAGGAAGATTCAAAGGTAAGCTTCCCTTCAAATGTTTTGAGTGTGGTAAAGTTGGTCATTATGCTGCAAAATGTCCTTATAAAAGAAAAGAAGTAGTAAGAAGGAATAAGAACCGATCTAGCTCTAAGAAAAGTTACCATGCTAATGAAGATAGTGATGAGTCATCTAATAGTGAGGAAGAATGTGAAGAAGATCTTAGACTTCTCATGGCATTTGAACAAAAAGAAGAAAAGGATACTTTTATGGACGCTCTAGAGGAGAATTATTTTCTTGAAGAAAATAATCAACTCAAACTACGCTTAGAAGAAGAAAAGATAATCAGAGAGACCATTGAAAAGCAGCTTGAAGAAGCAAAGAAACATATTGAAAAACTAGAATGTGAAGTGGTAAGTCAAAGGAAAGAAGTTGAGAAAGCAAAAACCTTGAATCTTAGATTTGCTAAAGGATCTGAAACCTTAGATGAGATCATCAAGGTACAACGTTCTCCTCTTATAAAGATAGGTCTTGGATATACCGGAGAATCTTCTCAAACTTCAGCACCCAACTATCTAAAAGCAGTTACAGGTGGTTTACATCATTCAGCCACTCAGCAAGAGAATAAAGGATTTCTACAGGGAAAGCAAGACCATCTCAATTCAAGGAACACTAACAGGGATAGCTTTCAAAGACACTACAACCAACAGGTAAATTCAAATAGAAGATTCCATGATCGCAGAAATTTCTACTTCAATGGGCAATGTTTCACCTGTCACAATTTTGGTCATAAAGCTATTCAATGTGTTGCATATAAAACCATCATGACAAGAGAAGCAAGAAAGAAAAGGTTGGATACTGAACCAAAGAAGAATACCTATAACAATTTTTCTCCTCTTCAAAGTGAAGTTGAATGCACTTATTGTAATAACTTTAGCCATGAAGAATCTGAATGCAGGAACAAGATCCAGCCAAAAGAACATGCTTCCTCAAGCTCTAAAATATGGAAAAAGAAAGAACCACCAGTTGAAAATTGTGGGATAGCATTATTTGTGGAAGGTGAAGAAAATCAATGGTACATCGATAGTGGGTGCTCAAGACACATGACAGGTGACAAAAGCAAACTTCATACTTATAATGCTCTAGAAAAGGAAAACAAAGTTACATTTGGAAATGATACTCCTGCTGTAATTAAAGGAAAAGGGTCAGTATTTCTAAAAGAAAAAGTGAAGGCTAAAGATGTCATGTATGTGGATGGATTAAGGCATAACCTGTTAAGTGTTAGTCATATGTGTGATCAAGGAGCAGAAGTGGTCTTCAGTTCCAAAGAATGTGTGGTTCGTGATCTTGATACAGGTAAAATCATTATAAAAGGAAAAAGAAATCCAAGCAACCCGTATGTACTAAACGGCATAGATCAATGTTACTTGAGCAAGTCTTCAGAAAATTGGCTATGGCATAGAAGGCTGGGGCATCTGAGTTTCTCTCAAATCAACAAAGCAAGCAGACTTCAAGCTGTTCGTGATCTTCCCAAGGTCAATCTTCTAGAAAGTATCATATGCAAATCTTGTCAATTTGGTAAGCAGACCAGAGTACGATTCAATGCCAAAGAAGGATCATCAAGTAAGCCTCTTGAACTCATTCATACTGACATCTGTGGACCTATGAGGAAAAAGTCATTACATGGGGATGAATACTATATCTTATTTATTGATGACTACTCTAGAATGTGTTGGATCGGGTTCATTAAACACAAATATCAAGCATTTGAAAAATTTCAGAGCTTCAAAGCATTGGCAGAAAATGAATTAGATCTAAAAATCAAGTGTCTTAGATCTGATCGAGGAGGAGAATATTCATCAAATGAATTCTTTGAATTTTGTGAACAACATGGCATAAAAAGACAGTTCTCTGTAGCAGGCACTCCACAACAAAATGGCGTAGCAGAAAGAATGAATAGAACAATTGCTCAAATGGCTAGAGCTATGCTTGATGATTCTGGAACTCTTGACATGTTCTGGAGTGAAGCAGCACATACAACAGCTAACATTCTCAACAAGGCTCATGTTCGGGTAAATAGTGACAAAACTCCATATGAACTCTGGTATGGTAATTCTCCCACTGTGAAGCATTTTAAAGTTTTTGGAAGTAAATGCTTTATCAAAAATAATGATGAAAAGCTTGGCAAGTTTGAACCTAGATCAGATGCAGGGATATTTCTTGGTTACACATCTTCAAGCAAAGCATACACATGTTACAATAAAAGGCTTCAAAAGGTTGTTGAATGTATTGATGTTGTTATTGATGAGTCTCCTGCAGCTCCTAAAGAAGAAAAACAAACAACAAAAGAAGATGATAGCGACATATGGCCTTCTACATCAGATAGCAATGATATAGACAGTGGATCCAATGAAGAACCCGAAGATGATCTATCTGAAAAATCTCCATCCAGATATGTTCAAAAGAATCATCCTGAATCTCAAATTTTGGGTGACAAGGAATCTGGTGTACGAACAAGGAGAACTCTTGTAGGATCTTCTAATCATTTGGCACTCATATCCACAATTGAACCACACAATGTTAATGAAGCTAGCAAATATGAATGTTGGAGGCAAGCCATGGATGACGAACTTGTTCAAATTGAAAAAAATGACACTTGGGATTTGGTTCCAAGACCCCATGATAAAAATGTCATTGGAACTAAATGGATTTTCAAGAATAAGTTAAATGAGAATGGGGATGTTGTAAGAAACAAAGCTAGACTGGTTTGCAAAGGGTATACTCGACAAGAAGGTATATACTTTGAAGAAACTTTTGCTCCTGTAGCTAGACTTGAAGCCATAAGAATGTTTCTTGCTTTTTCAAGTTATCAACACATCAAAGTTTATCAAATGGATGTTAAATCTGCTTTTCTTAATGGTGATCTAGAAGAAGAAGTATATATAGAACAACCAGAAGGATTCATTTTTGGAAATGATGCAAATCTTGTTTGTAGACTAAAAAAGGCTCTATATGGTCTCAAACAAGCTCCAAGGGCTTGGTATTATCGTCTTGACAAATATCTTCATCAACAAGGATTTTCAAAAGGGTTTGCTGATAGCAACTTATACACAAAAGTTGAAAATGAAAAACTATTGATTGTGGTTGTATATGTTGATGACATCATTTTTGGGAGTAACGAAGAATCTATGAGTCAAAAATTTTCCTCTGTCATGCAGCAAGAATTTGAAATGTCTCTACTTGGGGAACTAACATTCTTTCTTGGCTTGCAAGTGCATCAAGCTGCAGATGGTATATTTCTATCACAAACAAAATATCTTAAGCAAATTCTGAAGAAGTATGGCATGGAAGAATGCAAACCTGTAAGTACACCAATGATAACCGGATGCAGTCTCAGTTCTAATGATGATTCTCCCACAGTGAATCAACCAAAATACAGATCAATGATAGGAAGTCTGCTTTATCTCACTGGGACTAGACCAGACATTATGCACGCAGTTGGGATTGTAGGAAGATTCCAAGCTAATCCAAAAGAGTCTCATCTTCAGGCTGTCAAAAGAATTTTCAAATATCTACAAGGAACTCAAGATTTTGGTCTATGGTATCCAAAGAATGCTAATCTTACTCTTCATGCTTACACTGATGCAGATTGGGCTGGAAGTGTTGATGATCGGAAAAGCACTAGTGGTGGTGCATTTTACATGGGGCCCCGGTTAGTATCTTGGTTCAGCAAGAAGCAAAATTCTATTGCCTTATCAACAGCCGAAGCAGAGTATGTAGCTGCCGCATCTTGTTGCACTCAACTCCTATGGATGATGCAAACCTTGCAAGATTTTCAAATCAAATGTGCAACTCCTATCTCCATTATGTGTGATAATAAAAGTGCCATCAGTATCTCAAAGAATCCTGTTATGCATTCAAAAACCAAGCACATTCCCATCAAGTATCATTTCTTACGTGAACAAGTGCTTGAACAAAAGGTGAAGTTGGAGTATGTTACCTCCAAAGAACAAGCTGCTGATATCTTTACCAAACCTCTGCCCAAGGAAGCGTTCGAGCATCTAAGACAGAAGCTGGGAGTGTTTTCTGCCAGTCAAAAGAAAAATCTGCATAATTTTTAGAAGATGGTTTGGGATACGCGGGTTTCCTGAAACACAGTCGCGTATATACGCGAGTTCCTGCACAGAAAACCGCGTATGGTTGGTTGCTGACAATTTTTGGTTGGTTTCAGCTCTCTTCAGCACAACTGCTGTGCTGTTTGGTATCTCTGATATTGTTTGGTATCTCTGGTGGTGTTCCAGTTCTCATAATTCTGTTTCTAATGTTTTGATGAAGATGCCTTGATGATTTTTTGGTGGAAGTTTTCAGGATGCAAAAACTAAGGGGGAGCCTTAGTCATTTGGAAAGATTACTTGGATGCACAGATTCAGGGGGAGCATTAGCATTGCTGAGTATAATGCATTGTTGGCATTATGATGGTTCGGTTATATGATCTCTCTTGAGGTCTTCTTGGTATTGGTCATGAAAAGTCATATTTGTATTTTTGATGAAAAGGTCATGTTGAGACCCTTGATGTAAAATCTGTAATATTCAGTCATGTATGAACTTGTCAAATTTGTAAACCCACTTGGTTGGGTAGCTGAGTCATTTTTTTTTTTGTATACCCACTTGGTTGGGTAGCTGAATTGAAATGTGTAAACCCACTTGGTTGGGTACTTGAGTCTCATATGTAAATCCATTTGGTTGGATATTTGATGTAAGTATGAGTCTTTGGTGATAGGAAGAGTCATGTACTTTATTGAAAAATATGTTTGAAGATTCAGCATGAACTCAGGGGGAGCTTGGCCACTTCAGCACATATCAGATCTGCAGAATGTTTTTTCCACATGAGGAGAAAAGGGGGAGAGTGTTGGTTTTTGATCCGCCCTTTGCCCTTGATGTCAAAGGGGGAGAGTGAACATGGTGTTTGAATGAAGAGAAGAGAGTGAACATGGTGTTTGAATGAAGAGAAGATAATGATGTCAAATGTTTGGGAGAGTGACATGGTATCTATCTGCTATGGTAACCAAACACCATCGTGGTTGCCATCAAGTCCAAAGGGGGAGATTGTTGGAAATATGATGCAGGATGTTGTCCTTGATGGCAACCCACTGAATGAAGATGAAGACATGCGACTGTTGACATGTGTTGTCCTTGATGGCAATCCACCTGATGAAGTTATGCTTGACTTGATGGACTTGGCAAATGATGTATATCTGATATGATATGATGTTTGTTGACAATATGATGCGGAGTGTTGTCCTTGAAAGACAACTCACTTGATGAAGTTTTGCTTGATAGAATATGTCCTTGATGAAGGAAATCTGATGAATCTACAGTGTGAACAGAAGGCAATGAAGAAAGGAATTCAGCATGTGCTAATTCTATGATGAAAAAGAGTATGTCTCTAGGTATACGCGGATTGGCCTAGGGGAAGTCGCGTATACACGCGGAAAATAACGTGCCAAGTCGCGTATGGGAAAAAGCGCTCAAAAAGTGCAAAACCAAGGGTAACCACCATGATATTGACCCATTGTATTGGGTAATGATCCGCCTAATTGACCCCGTCCAGGTAGTTTTGGGCTCATGGTATTGCTTTGGCCCATGGTATTGAAAAAGGGGCTCATGGTATTGAAAAGGATAATCCTATATAAGGAGAAGAAATTCATTGTGCAAAACATGAGTGAGGGTGCAAGATGTCTGAGCTTGAATGAATACTTCTCTCTGAAGTATATCTGAATGGAAAGGGTTACACTTGAATGATAAATCTGAATGTATGATGCACCAATGATGAAGAAGGGGATCTAGATCTGAATTGCACTTATATTTGCTAGATCTGATTATGGAAGGCTTAGATCTGTGATGAGGCGAACATCTAGGCGAACATCTGTCTGAAGTGAAAGGGTAAATCTGAACTGAATATCTGATCTGAAGAAGTATGCTGCTCTGGAATAATTGAAGATCTATACGCTACTGGCCAAGGAGGAGGCAGAGACACGTGTTCTTCTCTTGCGAAAGCGCCGTATGCATAAAATACACGAGGTATACGCCGGTTTGTGTGGATGGAAGGAGTACAGCGAGCATCGCAAAGGAAAGCGTATACAAACTAGGGGTTTGTTGAAGCAAGGTATGAAATATCCCGATCCGTTCGCTGTGTTTCGCCATCCGATCCGTGTTGATACATCTGTTGGTGACAAGA
The DNA here is from genome assembly GCA_034641835.2 of Pinus albicaulis. Lineage (NCBI taxonomy): Eukaryota > Viridiplantae > Streptophyta > Pinopsida > Pinales > Pinaceae > Pinus > Pinus albicaulis. Next base: position 1,045,126,439 of record CM076580.1, read on the forward strand.
ACAGTTAAAATTCTTTGGAAAGGGTCCAAATTCTGGAACATGATGAAATGTGGCCTGCAAGTGGTGTTCTATTGAAGTTGTTGGATCCAGTGTGAAAATTGATGAAACGTGGTCCAAGGTGGTGCTGAGGGTTGTAGCCTTCAGTCGGGGGGTCGTAGCTCCCTTCCAGGTGAGGCTGGTAAACGAGATCGGGGGGTCGTAGCTCCCTTCCAGGAGAGGCTGGTAAACGAGTCAGGGGGTCGTAGCTCCCTTCCAGGAGAGGCTGGTAAACGAGCGCAGGTGGATGCCTGCGTGCTGGTCAAGTCTGCGCCAGCACATATGTTGTAAGATGTTTTCTCTATAATAAAATATTGAAGGCTGAGCAACTGCAGCGGTGGTTTTCTCCCGACTTGGGTTTCCACCTAAAAATCCTGGTGTTCATGTGTGATGCTTTGTGTGATGGTTTATTCTATTCTTACTGCACATGTTTACTGTTTATAGAACATCTCATGAATGAATGATGGAATGATATAAGTGAAGAACTAATGGCATAATTAGATCTCTGTGTATACGCGAGTTTTATGAAGGATATCCGCGTGTATACGCTAGTTGGCTTCAGCAAAGTAGCGTATGGGTTTTGGAGCATGAAAAAGTAAAAGTTTTGAATATGCAGTAAATACTGATTCACCCCCCCCTCTCAGTATTTTTCCCAACACCCAACGGTCACCCGGTAGTCTAGTTCTAGATGTGCACATAGATGGTTTGCATAGTCCCCAATACTTTGATTCATCTTTGGGTCGCATTGTAATGAACAATGAAACTATGCTTAAGTTGAACTTGCAAGGGAATTTGAGGAACCACAACAGCTTGTAATTTGCGTACTGGTCCGTGGTTACCTTTGGAAGGGAATTTTGAGGATGTTATGGTTTCAATTGAATCTTGGGAGCATCCTACAAATTTACTGGTTCTCCAAACAAAAACCAAGTTTAATGGATATCCTCGCATTCTAGGGGGGCCTTATTTATCCATTGTCGATGCTTATATTAGTTGTCGGGTCAGAAAATTGACTATTAATAATGGGCCCCTATCTAAACAAATGGTATTATATCCTCCAACCTAGCCTTCCATTGACCATGACCTACCTATATGGTTGGAAGATGAATAAGAAGAAGATCAAGTATACAACACTACATCCTACCCCATTTTTAGTACAATATATACTATTCTCAGAGGAGGGCAGCTTGCTGAAGATGAATTCATCGACAAAATCATTCAGAACTAGTCCCACGCTGACAGCCTGCTTGCAAACATAGTCAGATAATCTTAAAACCACACTTGGATGAAAGTGAACTCAATTTATTAAACCTGTGAAACCACCAAGGATGTGGAATTTAGCCCATCCAAATCTCTGAAAAATTAACCCAAACCTCTCAGATAGAGAAGCAGAGAAGTTATGCTAGCTTTTGAATGAAAACCTAGATGAATGTGTTTGGGACTACAAGGACATGAAAGGGTTGCATCCCTCGGTGTGCACACATCATATATACATTAAATAATGATGCAATAATGTCCGCCAACCCCAAAGGCAGATGAACATATCTCTAAAATACATAATCAAGGAAGAACTGTAGTAATTGTTGGATGGGGGTTTCATTTATCCTATATCAGACAGTGAATGGGTATCTCCTCTTGTCCTAGTCCCTAAGAAGAATGGAAAATAGTGAATTTGTGTTGATTATTTGGAACTCAACAAAGCCACCAAGAAGGAATATTTCCCTTTTCCCTTTATAGGTCAAGTCCTAGATGGCCTTGCCGAAAAGAAGTTATTTTCTTTCTTAGATGGGTTCAGTGGGTATAACCAAATCCAAATTAGTTGTGAATACGGGGAGAAGACTACTTTCACATGTCCTTGGGGTACCTTCTCTTATAGAGTCCTACTCTTTGGGTTGTGAAATGCCCCAGCTACCTTCCAAAGAGTTTTCTTGAGAATTTTATTTGAGCTAGTTCATGTCTCAATCGAATTCTACATGGACGAATTCAATCCCTATGGGGATGAGTTCCAAGAAGCTCTATCCAATTTGGGAAAAGTTCTAAGAAGGTGCATTGAGACGCATCTCTCCTTGAGCCCATGAAAGTGTGAATTATTGAAAAGAGTAGGAGTAGTATTGGGCCAATCAATCTCCCAAGTAGCAATACAGTTGGACCCAAAAAAAATCACCATTATCAAAAGGGTACCTGCTCCTTAAAATAAAAGAGATGTAAGGAGTTTCTTAGGTTTAGGAATCTACTATAGAAGGTCTATTAAATATTTCAACAAGTTGGCCAAAGAATTTTAGTTTTCCTAGTCCAGTCTCTGTCGAGAATCTTTTGAGCTCATTAAGGGAAAGTTAAATACTTCACCCATTCTCCAAGGTCCAAATTGGATTCTGCCTTTCCACATCAACACAGATGCATCAGAAAAATCTGTGGATGCAGCCTTGGAGTAGTTATATTATAAATTACCTTATGTAACCTATTTCATTAGTAAGAACTTGTCTAAGGCCGAACTCAATTATACTATCACAGAGAAGGAAATGTTAGTCACTGTCCATGCTTTAAAAAAATTTAGAAATTATATCACTGGTTATCAGACCTTTGTACACACTAACCATGCAACCATCAAATATTCAATGGAAAAAACTGATGTTAATTCTATAATAATTATATGGTTTTTATTATTACAATAGTTTTACCTAACAGTTTTTGATAAGCTTGGAAAGGAGAATGTTGTTGTAGATTTTTTTAACCTGGTTAGCTCTAGCTACAGATGAAGAAGGAATGGTGGATGACCAACTCTTAGATGAACACCTCTTCTCTATATCAACACTCTCTCCATAGTTTTCTGACATAGCTAACTACTTGGTTGTTGAAAATTTTCCCTCGAACCTCTCATCCAAGGAGAAGAGCAAGATCATCATAAAAAGCACCCCTTTCACCTCGATGGGGGGAAATATCTTCAAGCTGGGCCCTGACAAAATTTCAAGAATATGTGTGAGGGAGGAAGAAGTATTTTACATCCTCTCTGCATGTCACAATAGCCCTTGTGGAGGAAATTTTTTGCAAAAAGGACAACTTTCAAAGCTTTTCAAGTAGGTTACAATTGGCCTACCTTTCACTAGGATGCCAGAAGATACACTAGCAGGTGTGAACAGTGCCAAAGGATGGGGAAACCTACAGAGAGGGATGAGATGCCTCTGAACCCTCAAGTGGCTCTAGATCCATTTTACAAGTGGGGCATAGAAGTCATTGGACCCATTGATCCACCATCTGGGTAGAAAACATATATCATAGTCTGCACTTGCTACCTGACAAAGTGGGCTGAAAAAAAAGATGTAAAGGTAGAAATCGAGGAGAGGGTAGCATAAATTCTACAAGATAATGTGTTCTAAAAATTTTTATACTCTAGATAGGTAGTCACTAATACAATTCACATCTCATCGCATTAAGAATATTCTGTAATATCCCAAAATGGGACTGCTCAGCAATGCCTACTGGAATAATGTACTCTTCACAAATTGGTGTGCTGAAATGAGCTTTCAACTCCTGTATCCCTTATATCAGCTAATATAACATCTAAATAAAAAATAAGAGCAAAAAAAAATCAAAATAGGTGAGGTAAAAAGACCTCTCACCACCTAGTATGGCTGGAAAATGCCCAAAGAATGGGGGTTGCAACTATATGCAACAAACTGCTTTAGAAATAACGCAGTTCCACTAAATTAAAGGAGGAAAATATGGAGGCTCTAATATCATATGTACATCAGAAAATCATATTTATAATACAGCCCATACAATGTACAAGAGAAAATAGAAGATTATACAGGAATAAATCCTCAGAAATGAGGTGCTACAACCACAAGAAATGTTTGTATAAGCTGGACAATGTTATTTTAATGGGCTGAAGTAGTAGTATATTAGAAATCATATCTAGAGAAGATATATATACAAAAATATATTTCTAATTCATATCTTTATACAATAAGAGCTCATCTATACATTCCCCTTAGGGTTTTGTGCAAAACATGATAGTACAAGAGTAGATCTGAGATCTAAAGTTGCAAATCTGCAGTAATATTCAGAAATATCTGAAGCATATAATAGAATAGCATATCATATCTGAAACAAACATGGATTGGATGGACAATCCATGGATCACCACAGTGAGAGGAAGAATCATATTACCAGATATCTCTCCTCTGAAGTGTACACAAAACACCTTGCAACTTTTAACCTGCAAATAATGCAGTTATGGAAGGAAACTGCGCTGTAGGGTTTGATAATGATTTGGCTTGATGCCAAGGTCTAGATTTGTAGCTCCAACGATCTATGACACTCTTTCCAATGTGACAGAAGACTTTCCCAGTGAAAAAGGGTGCTAGATGTGCATACATTTGAAGAGATCTATCCTCCAGTGGCTGCAACTCACAAGGACAACCCAACCCTTAACTGGATCAGCATTGTAGGTGTATGGTGAAGCTTGGACCACGCCTGATAGTGGAACATACAAGCAAAAATCCTCCAATATTTGCTCTAGGAAGGAAGTGGGATTCTTACTCAGGAACACCTAATGCTAAACATCATTATTCTCAGCTAAACAACTAGAGAATGATATATCTCTAACCAGAAAATATATGCAGAAAATTATTATCATCAACATCCCTCTCATGTTTCTCTCCTCTTCCTTTTATAATATAGGAGTCTTGTCAAACCCTAAACCACTTCGACAATTTAGCTCCTTTCACATGTAAATCCTCCATATAGAACTGCGTTGTGCCTCAAGGAGGTTCAATGCATCTAGACTGCGTTGTAGATATGGTCATGGTTGACTTGATCAAGTGATCAACCTCTTTCACACTCAAGTGTGTTTATAAAATGGCCAAGATTTAACCTTGTTTACAATGGGCATTGATTTATTTTGATGTTTCTAGAAGTTTTACATGTCCTCCTTTACACTTTATTCATGAACATGAAAAGAAAAACAAAACAAAGAAAAATTGAATATTCCCATTAGCTTGGGCTAAGTGGGAATATTACAGCCCTCCCCTCCAAAATTTTGCTTGTCCTCAAGCAACGAATAAGGTGAGTCCTACAAAATCTCCCCTTCTTCTCTTGTGGCCTCCTCATCCAATAGTATCCACCATTTCTTCAGATTTTCTGCAACAATTCTGTCTCCCAATGGTTCCTCCCAAGTGTGCAAGTTTGCCTTTGGTGAATAAACCTAATGGCTCTCATCATGAAAGACTGAAAGGTCTATATGGAAAAATTCTTGCTGATCCATGGCCTCCTCAAGATAGAAGTGATGACAATCCTGGGGAATTTCATCATCAATGAAAGGCTCCCATCTCCATGCTATCGTCCAAATGAAATGAATCACCTCACATCTTGGTAATTCATAGAAAAACTCCTCCCCAATACTTATGAGAGGCATGTCCCAAACAAACATATGGCTCACCTTACAAAGAAAAAAGTGGTCTACCATAGTGGCCATATAATATCCCATGCTCCCCTTGAAGCATGTAGTGCAAAAAGTGTGGGAAAATATTTTCCACAAGGAGACATCCAACCAATATCTCTTCCCTCCATCCATGTTCCAAACAAAGACAAGAACAATTTCAGCATATGGAATCATAATTAGAGTCATGCTAGCTTCCATATGCAATAATGGAGAAGGAAAATGGTCCCTCAAGCGCAACCAGTGCAGTTTTACTCCTAACTGCCATAGAATATGATATGACAAGTGTTTTCACCAACACTTGTTTGCTGCCCCATCCTTCTTGCATGCTTGGAGAAAGTGAATAATAGTTGGTGTGAAGGAATCACACCATGAAGAGTATATCATCTCTCCAAGATCTTTCAAGGAATGGCCAAAATCACCATTGTTCATAGCCCCAAGTGGCCTATAAAACCCATCAGAAATAATGCTCCCTCTTGGAGCAAAGCCCTGCACATGAGTGTTAGAAAAATACAAGCATATACTTGATACATCAGGATATTCAGAAATACAAGTCCCTCCATATACTTGTTTTACATTAGTGAGGTAACTCAGGGATGAGTTCCTTCTCACACTCAATTAATAAGGAGGTGTTGATGATGTCTTTTTCCGAGAGCTATGTTCCTCCTCAGCCAGAAAATGATCCATGCACTTCCTCATATGAGAGTGCATATCCTTATTGAAATCTTCCCACATGAATCCCTCCAATATAGTATGGCATGTTTTAATGAAGCTAGTGGGTTTGGAAATCAAGATCTCATAGGTCGCATTAAGTAGTTTGTCCTTGAGTTTGGTGTTTTTAGATAAGTAGATTTGATCATAGAAATAAACTTCTCCATTAACTACTTTATACCTCTTATATATCATTTTCTCATCAAAAACGTTACATGTGAAGAGGTCCTTGGAATATTCCATCAAGACTTGGGATTCCCAGTATGGATATAGGCTCCCCATCATTGACAGTGTTGTAGGAATTTGAAATAAAGTATCTTTCATATGATGGCTCTCCTCCTTGACATGCTTGATGTCAAAATCACATGTTGGAGCATTACCAACTTCCTTTTTCTCCCTCTCTTACAACTGATCTTGCTCAAGAAAAGATTGAATTTTATGGAAGTCAACCTTCTTTTGAAAGGTCCTCCTCCTCCAAAAATTCCACAGTTTTTCCCTTGCATACAATAATGGTAATACCTTCTTGTCATATTCAGAAATTTTCATTATATAATCGAGTACCCTTTGCTGCTCCAAGGCTATGGAGTGGCCTTTTGATACCATGCTCATATCAACATAGATTTCTGAATCTTTCTTATCCAGTGAAAATATATGAGGGGAAGATAGCAAAGTCAATTTCAGAAAATTTCTTAGCTTCCCATAAATGATTCTCAGTGCTGTAGTAGCCCCTCCCAAGGTTCCCTCTTTATAAAAATATGTTACTGCTACATATAGTTGAGAGAACACTTTATTTTCCTCCCAATCAGGGGGTATCCCTGGTGGAATGCCTCCATGAAAAGAGACATCAAGGCAGAGAGTAGGATGTATAGATGTATGGACTAATTTTTCCTTGCCTCCATTGCATGAATCTTCCTGCCATCTTTGTGCATCCATCTTTTGAAATGAAGAGGGGTGTATACTCCTCATTATATAATGCTTGCACTTCCTTTTATCTTCTACAATACATAGGATCTGACCATGTGATAATGATGACACAATTTGCACCTAGATTGTGCCACAATCTCTATATGTGAAACTCTTTGGAACTCCTTGCAATAGTGCAAGAGTTTCTCTCCTTGGCACATCTCCTTCCCTCCTCTTCATGAAGAAGTTGCTAACAGAATGTTGTAGATTTGATGACATGGCTGAGTGCTGATATCCATGAGATGAGGACTTAGAACCTTCCTCATGTATAGATATTTTAGATCTTGTTGAGGGATCTCCATGTTTTTCCCTCCTCGTTTCTTTGATGTCTTTGCTGATACCCTTCAGAGCTTGATATAAAAGTTTTTTCGACCTCTTTTCTCCAAACAAAAAGGGTTTTCTTTAATCTCTCTTACATACCTTCTCCTTCCCATCAGAATACTCCATAATTCTTGAAGCTCACAAGAGCGAAGCCAAGCAAGTTGCTTTGATACCACTGTAATATCCCAAAATGGGACTACTCAGCAATGCCTGTTGGAATAACGCACTCTTCACAAATTGGTGTAATGAAATGAGTTTTCAGCTCCTATATCCCTTATATCATCTAATCTAGCATCTAAATCCAAAATGAGAGAAAAACAAATCAAACTAGGTGAGGTAAATAGACCTCCCACCAACTAGTATGGCTCGAAAACACCCAAAGAATGGGGGTTGCAACTATATGCAATGGAATGCTTCAGAAATAGTGCAGTTCCACTGAATTAAAGAAGGAGGTGAATATGGAGGCTCAAATATCATATGTACATGAGAAAATCATATTTACAATACATCCCATACAATGTACAAGAGAAAATAGAATATTATACAAAAATAAATCCTTAGAAATGAGGTGCTACAACCACTAGAAATGTTTGTATAAGCTTGAAATCATTATTTTAATGGGCTGAAGCAGCAGTATATTAAAACTCATATCTAGATAATATATGTATACAAAAATATAGATCTAATTCAGATCTATATACAAGAAGAGCTCAACTATACATTCCCCTTGGGGTTTTGTGCAAAACATGAAAGTACAAGAGTAGAACTGAGATCTAAAGTTGCAGATCTACAGTAATATTTAGAAATATCTGAAGCATATAATATAATAGCAGATCAGATCTAAAACAAACATGTATTGGATGACCAATCCATGGATCACCACAGTGAGAGGAAGAATCCTATCACCAGAGATGTCTCCTCTGATGTGTAGACAAAACACCCTACAATTGTTAAATTGAAAATAATGCAGTTATGGAAGGGAAACTGCAATATTGGCTCTGAGAATGATTTGGGTTGATACGAAGGTCTGGATATGTATCTCCAATGATCTAGGACACTCTTGCCAATGGGATAGAAGACTTTCCCAGTGAAAATGGGTGCTATATGTGCATAGATGCGAAGATATCTATCCTCCACTTGCTGTAACTCACAAGGAAAACCAAACCCTTAACTGGATGAGTGCTGTAGGTGTAAGGTGAAGCTTGGACCAAGCCTGATAATGGAAAATACAAGAAAATCTCCTCCAAGAGCTACACTAGGAAGGAGGTGAGATTCCCGCTTAGGAACACCCAATGCTAAACAACATTATTCTCAGCTAAATAGCTAGATAATGATATATGTCTAACCAGAAAATATATGAAGAAAATGATTATCATCAACAACCCTCTCATGTTGTTATCCTCTTCCTTTTATAAGATAGGAGTATTGTCAAACCCTAAACCACTTCATCAATTTAGCTCCTTTCACATGTAGAGCCTCCATCTAGAATTGTGCTATGCCTCAAGGAGGTTCAATGCATCTAGACTGCACTTTAGATATGGTCATGGTTGAATTGATCAAGTGATCAACCTCTTTCACGCTCAATTGTGTTTACAAAATGGCCTAGATTTAACCTTGTTTACATTGGGCATTGATTTATTTTTATGTTTTTAGGAGTTTTACATGTCCTCCTTTACACTTTATTCATGAACATGAAAAGAAAAACAAAACAAAGAAAAATTGAATATTCCCATTAGCTTGGGCTAAGTGGGAATAGTACATATTCTGAGGAGGCAAAAGATAAATGATAATAATTCCATTGCCTACCACTCTCAAGAAAATGGCCAAGTGGAAGTGACCAACGGAGCCTTGGAGAATCTCTTGACCAAGGTTGTGAGCAACAACAGAAAATATTGGGTGGACAGATTGGTAGATGCTACTTGGGACTACAACATTAGTTGGAAAACAACAACATGGTTCACTCCATATGAATTAGTGTATGGAAAGAAATATATGATTTCAATTGAGTTTGATTTCAACACCTTAAGGATGGAAACTGAGCTAGACCTAGATATAACAAAGGCCCAAAAATAAAGGTTGCTACAATTAAAAGGGTTGGATGAGTTTACGATGCAAGCACTCCTTCACACAGAAGTGATTTAGCTGCAAAGGAAGGTCTGGCATGACAAGCACATTAAGGAGAAGACCTTTCAAGAAGGATATTGGGTGTTGTTGTATGACTCAAGGTTATAGGATTTAAAATGAAATATGATGACAAGATGGTTGGGACCCTAAAAAGTGGACAAATGTTATGATAATGGCACAGTTCAGACCAAGACCATAGATTAGGAGGGGATTCCCTTGCTTGTCAATGGTTACATGATCAAAGGTTAAAAAAAGCCCCTGCCTAGGGCTGAATTCATAAATTCCATAAATATGGAGGTGTACATCATTGGTGAATTCATAGTTTACAGTGCTTCCCCCTCCTAGAAAAAAATGAAAAAAAGAAGAAGCATGGGTGAAAACCACTTTGAGGCACCCAACACAAATCCAGGGTTGAAAACCTCCATGAGGAAATCCTGGAGCCAAAAAAAGGGAAAAGAATAAATAATAAAATATCCTTTGGTGAAAACCTCCTGGAGGGACCCAAGGTAGGGTTGCGGGTTGAAAACCTCTACGGAGGAAGCCCATCTACCTTCCAAAAAATAGAGAAGAAAAGAGAAAAGAAACAAAAATAAAAATGATACCTATACGCTCACTTGTATTTTGTTTTGCAGGTTATTGATCAAAGATGGTTTTTGGATCCAGAGGAGCATTTTTTCCTGCCTTCTCCCTCTCCTCTCCTTACACACTCCATGGACTACTCCAACATGCATCCATTCATTAATTTCACCTCACAAGTAGGCAATTTTTTTTTTCCCCTAACTGTAATTGCTATAGGAAAGTCTAGCAGCTACAGGATTCTTGTAGCACTACAGGAAACCCTGTAAATGCTATAGGAAACTTATTTATGAGGAAATATACTCTCTCAAATGTTTCTAAACACCAAAAAGAGCATGATAATTTACTTTTTTCCTATACCTACCACTCTTAACCCTCACCTCACTCCATGCACAATGATTCACTCTCTAAACCCTATGTTACGCCACTAGTAGCTAAATCATTTATACCTTGGCATGAGACCTCTCCCCTCACTTCTCCATCAATCCATCCCTAACCTCCATAAACCATTTCAATTCATCCATATGCAATCTGGAGCCCCAAGAAGCAAGAAGAAGGTTGCTACGTGAAGTTGGAAAGTTTCTTGTAGTAATTCTGTGTATGGCACAACAAGGAAAAAATATGAAGATAAGTTGAATAATATGGCTTTAGAGGAAACCAAGATACTCCAAGAAAGTGAAAATACCAGCCAAGTAACCTGACAACCTCCATGCAACACCTTCAAGAAGAAGAGACAAAAAAAAGGCTAAGTAGCTCACTTAGAAAACAAGCTTCTCACCTAGAAAAAAAAATAAAAATAAAAACACATAAAGATAAATATCATGTTTGCAACACACCAGCACCTGGTAGGCTTAGGTATGGCCCTTCACCTCTCTCTATGCACTCATAATGATCAAAATACTTTAATGTCAATGTTTAGAGGCTTAAAAGGAAAATAGGTGGCTAGTTAACTTGGCCACCTTCATAAAGTTAAAATGAATGAAAATTTAAGTGTACATGCAACCTAGGAAAGTCAAACCAGTGAAGGGGGAGTGAAAAAGGACAAGGAGGTGATTCTGAGGCTAGGGAAATGATTAACTAGAGTGTTACAAACTATCCCAAAGAGGAAAACCCGTGCCAAGTACAAGTCAGTACCCCACTCCAAATTTAGTTAAAAATACCATAAAGGTAATATCTAGCTCATTATACCCACCCCGTTGAGAATTTTGAGAGAAGTAGGAGCATAAAATTTCAGAGGATCCATCATAGATAAGAGCATCATTGAAGGTTAAGTCTAAGCTTGCATGCACCCTTGTGCTACAAGAAATAGTGAAGTGCTACAGGAAACTACACAGGAAGATCATCAAGGATAAGGAGAGCAAAGAAGAGTCACCTTTGGCTGAAATTATTTCCCAAGGCCAGCATATCCCAAGAAAAAATACCGGAGCACAGAGGTAAGTGGTTGTCACCCTCCAGAATTTCAATTTCTCCATTAAATTTACCCACATTCAGTTATAACTTGGAATTAAATGGTGCAATCCGAATTTGTTTGAGACCATAATCTCCAAGACCTCTTCACAATTAACTCTAAAAAAAAAACCATCTTACCACCTTCCTATCACAACCATAAAAATGGGAGGGGTATTTAACAGAAGGGAGATCAATGATATTAAAATAATAATATTTCATCCTCAAGTAATGGATATTTTTAGGAATGACCAATGGTTAGGTTTCTTCGAGCTTCTAAAGGGTTTTGATGAGGATATAGCTCAAGATTTTGCAGTGGCTCTGCAATCACACCCAGAGGAGAGAGCCACCACTATGGTTAAGGGCATAGCCGTCACACTTTCACATGAGCTAATCAGTAGAACACCACCTTTCCCTTGGGATTCAAGTGGATTAAGGAAATCATGGCAACCACTCTAGCCAATAAAATATTCTTTCTGCGAGGAAAAGAGTTCATTAAGGACAAGAATGGAGGAAGGAGAAAAAACCTTCCATACCCTTGGGATGAAGTAGCCTTCCATATCATGAAATTGATTTCTTTTGAAGGTAGAATTAGTGTAGTATTTGGATACCATTTTAGGTTTTTGAATAAAGATAGATTTCAAGAACTCTCTCTAGAATAAAGATTGAGCATCCTTCATTTCCTCTTGAACTCGATAATATTCATGAGAAAAAGGGTGAGGGAAAGGAAATACTAGCATTTGGCTCATCATGGCCTTATCAAACTGATAGTGAGTGATGCTATGAGCATATTGATCCTCCCTATGCCTTGGTCCTCATTCATGTACATGGATAGGGAAGCCTTCATAGTCACCCAAACAGGACAAACCTTTTCCTCAATTCTTAGAGAGAGCGAGGTAGAAGAATAAGAGGAAGAGGGTGAAGATGAGGAGGAAAAAGAAGAGATGCAAGTTGAAACATAAAAAATCAACATATTATAGCCAAAGAAAGAAAAATGAAAAGAGGAAAATGAAAAATAGAAGGAAGAGACTAAGGGGAAGAAGGAAGAGAAGACAAAGGAGAAGGAAATATTGAACCCTATGCTAGGAACTGATACCTCTCCTCAACAAAATAGCATATCACCAAAGATAACAGATTAGGAAGTAGATGCTACCCTAGTCACTTTGAGGACACCAGTGAAATCAAAGAGCAATATAAAAACACCCATGTATTTCAGGACTTGGAAGAGCGACATGGTGAGGCAAGGGAAACCATAGACTCCAACTAAAAGTCCTATTACCATTGAGGAGTCACCCAAGAAGGATGATGAAATAATGATAGAATAAGGAAAGGTTCAATAATTCACCTCACCTGTGAGGACCCCTGTGACCTACAAAAGAATACATTCAACAAGGTTAGCATCCCATACACATCTACCAACCCCCACAGACCCTCAAAACACAGGAAAAAAGGGAAAACAAGCAAGAGATGGTTTCCCACAGGAAAAAAAGAGTTTTCTATAGGAAGCTTGGTCTTTGCTCTAGGAAATTATAACAGGCCCATAATTAGAGAAATAAGCCTTGGATGAGGGAGAAAAGATACCCATGGGCGGGAAAGAGTCCCATGAAGTTGAGTAAAAACCACAATATTAATGGCAAGATGCCAAAGGGGAGGAATCAAAATATGACAAGAAGGAGCCTAACTCACCAAAACTTGTACCCAAAGGTGTATCAATAGTTTCACACCGTAGCCCTCAACCAAATATCAGCTCCTAATATACATTTATTAAGGGGGGACGATTTACTCCTTAGAAGTTTACAATACCTTTATTCTATAAGTTGGAAGAGGAGAGGGCACACACTCATCATTGGATGAATATTGCTACAACCAAAGGTGTGCATGACATAGGGTTGTGGAGGAAAAAGTGACTGATTTAGGAAGGGATTTGTCTGATGTTAGGCTCATATAAACCATGTTGGAAGAGAAGCTTCAGGAATCCCAAGAAATGAATGCAATATTACAAGATCAACTTCAGCAAAAATACAAACAAATGGCCACTATTAGCACTCCACCAGATCTTCGAAGGATGAAAGGAGACCAACAAAGATAACCACAGACTTCTTTGATCTAGTAGCTAGCCCTAATAGGTAGGAGAGGGCTCTCTCTATGAGACCATAGTCAAATTCACTGGATAATGAAGATTTTAGGCTAGGTATAGTAGGCTCTAGGGTTTGATTGTGGTATTGGATGGTAAATTAGGTCTAGGAAGAACTAGGCCAGGGCACTAAAAATCAGAATTGTAGAGATTTGATGGGGCAAGGTAGGCACACACTTCAACACTTTCAGGTATCTTGGTGAGTGTGAGAGACTACTAGGGTTTCAAAAGGAGCATGGAAATCATGAAACACAACTGTGATCATTCCTCCAAAATAGAGCATAAAAATAATTAATTCTACTTATCTAACTTAGAAATCAATAAAATTTAGAGATGGACATCAATATGGAAAGAATATTACATTAAAAAATATGAAAACATAAGAGGAAACACTACTAAAACAAATACCACACAAATCCCACCAAAATAGATGCAACTTTGTCTATTAGTTCCCGCCAAAATGACAGAATACACTAGTGTTCAAAGATATATTACACAACATCCAACCATTTCAATGACAAATAAAATAAAATATATAGGCCAAAAAAAACTTCTCCCAGCCTTAGGGGTCAAATCCATGACTTGTGGAGCTGAAACCAAGTATTTCTCCAACTAAACAAAAAGCTAGGAAGGTTATGAACTGTTTCTCCTTTTAGCAAACCAACTAGATAAATCCTCTCGAAGAATTAATGAGAGGTAAATAAAACTATTTAAATATATTACCATCCATTTTACATTCAATTTTAACCCTTTACCCTTTTACAGTTACACTTTTACATTTTCCAAAGTGAAACTGTCAAATAAAAATTACATAGGATAATTACAAAATAAAACCGTGAATTTCCAGAAGCGCAACCAATTTCTTGTGAGGCATTTTTAGGTGCCTACCCATCATCAAAATTTGCAAAGAAGAGTTTATTTGAGTATTTGGTCAAGTTTATATGAGTCCAGGATGTTCAAAAAACAAATTTGGCTTCCTTTAGTCTGCTAAAATCTCTTTCACCCAAGACCACTGCTAGAAGCACATCGACTTTCTAAAAATGAGGCAGAAAGGTGATTTTTGACCACCCTTTTGAAAATTCATTGAAAAATGAGACCTGAAACTGAAATTTGGCCAAATGGGTTCTCTTATAATTTTATTTTATTTCCAAACACATAAATTACGTTGTGTTTCTGGGTAGAGACAAAAGTTGCACCAGTCTACACCAAAACACAAAAAATTATGGGTTTTCTTGAGACGTAGGCCCCCAAAATGGAGCCATATCTCTCTAACCATGAGCTATTATGAAAAACAAAGCAAAGTGTGTGTTATTTGGCATGTTAGGAACACAAACCTCCTCCAGTTTCCCAAAATTCTTCTCTGATTTTCCACAATATTCTCTGTAAAAGGGTGACTTAAACAAGACATTGCAAAGTCAGAAAAATAGGCTGTGAAGATGTGAAAAGATCTATCATTCTGTAATAACCATGTAAAATATTATATATTTTATTGTATTTTTATATCTTAGTAACAAAAACCTCCTCCAGTTTCCCAAAATTCATCTTTTTTTGCCACAATATGTTCTACAAAAAGTTGGCTATAGAGGACATTTTTGGAAAATGTGCCTTCAAAGATTTTTTCAAATTTCCCAAATTTTCTCCAAATTTCCTTAGAATTGCTCCAAATATGCCAAATAAGGTGTGTTATGCTATAACGGATGTATCAAAAAGTAAGTCCAACTTTCCCTTCTCTTTCTGCTTGATTAGGGTTTCCTTTGTACTGTGATTTCAAGTAGTGTTTGAATTACTCATCATCAAGATTCACACCCTTGAACCAATATTCTCCATGATTTGATATTCCAGTGCTTGTGGAGATGGATTTTAGTGTCAAAGTGAACTATATGCTTGTTATAGAAACCTTGTCCTTTTTCAAAGAAATGGAAAATAATTCAGTGAGCTTTTCATTACATCCACCTCTTGTACTTTTTGGCAAAACTCTACAAAGTTGACATCTTGAAAAAATTTTAGTATAAAGGGATATGAGGTGATTTGATGGTAGTGAGAGGGCTCAAACCTTAATATATTTCCTCCTTTATACTTCTCCCTCTCATGGGGGGGGGGTGTCGTTGTCCAGTCGCAAGAAACCCTAATGAAAAGGAGCAAAAACATAGTGTTTTTACTAGGTCTATGAATGAGATGGTAATATGAGTTTGGGATTGCCTAAATTTTTGAGAAAATTTAGGGGCAGAGGGAATGATGTTATGAAGTAGTGGGAAGTTATTTTTTTGAATTTTTGTGAGTTGAAGGGGATGAAAAGGAGAAAACATAGGCCTAGGGTAAAAATAAGGGTGAAGTTATGGTTTGAGTGGAATTTTTGGGAAAATGTAATATTCCCAATTAGTCATAAGCTAATTGGAATATTCATTTATGTTTTATTTCTTTGTTTAAAGAATAAAAGAGAAAAGGAGGTCCATAATACTCCTTAATAATGAATAAATCAATGCCAAATATGAAAATGCTAAATCTTGGTTATTAAATCAACCACCCTTATGTGTGAAAGGGGCTAGAACATTTTGGCTGGGTCAACCTTCACCAAATCTACATCGTTGTCATGGAGGAGTGGTCATCAATGAGGCACAGAGAAGTTTTAGATGGATATGCCTTGTGTGAAAGAAGTGATCTCAATGGAAGTGGTTTAGGGTTTTCAAGCTCTTGTCTTATAAAAGGAAAGGGATGGCAGCATTAGAAGGTTATTGATTTTTATCATATTTTTAGAATATATGGTCTGTTTAGACATATATATCTCTCTTGTTGTTTAGTTGAGATTGAATGTTGTTTAGCATTGGGTATTCCTGATTAGAGATCCCACTTGTTCCCATTTAGTAGCTCTTGGGAGATTTTGTATTGCATTTTCCACTATCTGGCTTAGGGCCAAGCTTCTTCTTTCAACTACAGCACAGATCTTGTTGAGGGTTTGGTTTTTTTTTTCAGGATACACAAGTGGAGACTAAATATTTCAGGTCTAGGCCATTTCAATTCTCCTTTTCAGTGGAGGATGTTCCTAATTCATTAGAAGGACAATATTGAAGGCATTGAGCATCATTTTTAGATCTTGGCATTAGGCCAACCTCATTTTGACCCCTACAGCTCAATATAGATCCAGATTTGCATTATTTCTATAGGTGTAGTTGCAGGGTGGTTCAACACACCATTTGGAGAGTGATTTTCTAAATGTTGGGGATCTGTAATATCCCCAAATAGGGACTGCTAGCAAGGCATGCCTGAAAAATTCATTTTTCAGGAATGTATGCTTCAACACTGGAAATGATCCCTTGGATCCCTTAGATATGATAGTATAAAACCCAAATCGAAGAGGAGATCAGAAACACATCTTTCTAGGTGGGTTAAACATATCTCCCACACCTAGTACAATTGGAAAATTGCCAAAGAAGGGACTGGAGAACTATGTGACAAACTTCTTAGAAAATAACGTATTTCAACAAAATATATGCATGAGGCCAATATGTAAGCTCATTAATGTCATTTACATCAGCATATAAATATTATATTGAATCCCATACATTATAGAACAGAAAGTATGAAACTTTACATGAAGAAATGCTCAAAATAAGAGGCTGCAACCATATGATATGACTGTACAAGCTTGAAAATGTTATTTTATTAGCTGAAAAGAGATGTAAGTTACACTTCAGATCTATAGTAGACCTGTGCAAAAAAACATAGAGCTATATTAGATATGTAGACTATAGAGTCTCCTCTTTAAAAGCCCCTTGGGGGTTTTAGCAGAAAATGATGTACATGGAGTAGCTCTAAGATCTAATGCAGATGATCTACAGAATGATTCAGAATTTTTGAAGTAAATACATCAGTATTTAGATCAGATTTGAATGGAACGTGGATTAGATCTGTAATCCACGTATCAGCAAAGTGAAGGGTAGTTTCCCAACATTAGAGATCTCTCCTCCTCAAAGTGCCAACAGACCCTGCAACTTTCTCCTTGCAAATAACACGGTGTTGGAAGATGGTCTACGCTGTAGGCTCTAGAGCATGAACTAGCCTCAAGCCAAGATCCGAAAATGAGCTCTCCTCTACCAATACTCTCTTGCTAGTGGGATAGAAGACTTTCCCAGTGAAAAGAGGCACTAGAATGGCCTAGATCTGAATAGATCTAGCCTCCACTTGCTGCAGCTTACAAAGACAACCAAAAACTCAACAAGATATTAATTGTAGTTGGAGGAAGAGCTTGGACAAATGTTTGATAGTCGTCAATAAATGCAACACTCCTCCAAGAGGCCTCTCAAGGAAGAGGTGGGATTCCAGATTAGGAACACCCTAGTGCTAAACATCACTATTCTCAGCTAAAAAACTAGAGAATGAAAAGTGTCTAAGCAGAAAAATCCTTCAGAAATAATATCTTCAATAACCTTCTCATGCTGTCCTTCTCCTCCTTAAATAAGATGGAATCCTTACCAAACCAAAAAACCTTTTAATGATTTAGCTGCATTCACATGACGAGCCTCCAACTAAGACTGCGTTGTGCATCTAGGTGATTCAATGTATCTAGATAACACTGTTGATTTGGTCCAGTTGACCTAGTCAAATGCCTTAATCCATTTTCACACATAAGGGGTTTCACTAAGGTAGCCCAGATTTAGCCTTGTTCACATGGGCATTGATTTATTTTGCTATTTTAGGAGTTTAAATCTATCCTCCTTTCAATTTTATTCTTGCAACAAGAAAATGAAAACAAAATAGTATATTCCTATTAGCTTGGGCTAATTATGAATATTACAGGATCTACCCTTCACTTTGGAGATCTATTGGAGGAGGCTATTCAATTGCCTATATCAGTTCAACACACTTTCCAGATCCGTAATTTTCAGTAGATCTGCAGTCTTAGATCTCAGATCTACAACTTGTGCTTGGTGTTTTGCTGAAAACCCCATGGGGGTTCTTTAGAGGAGCTTGTATAGTCCGTGGATCTGATTTAGATCTAAATTTTTATGCACTTAATTTCTCTAGATCTTATATGTAATCTACAAGTATTGCAGAGCCAATAAAATAACGTAGTACAGCTTTTCCGGTCTTTATATATGGTTGTAGCACCTCATTTTGAGGGATTTCTTTCATTGGAGGCTTTCTTTCTTGTTATGCATCTTATGGGCCATTTATTACACATGTTTTACTGTTGTAATAAAAAATGAAAGGTCTCCATATTATCCTCTTGCTATATCTAAGATGTTCTACGTTATTTTCCTATCTTTCTGCATTGTATTGCTACATTCCCCATTTGGGAATATTACAGTGGTATCAGAGCATCATATTGGAACAACCTATGCATTCTAAAAGCCAATATGTCTTCTGAAGAAGGAGATCCTCTTACTTATAGAGAGAAAAGGTATCAAAAGAGAATACATAGAAAGTTTGATTACACAAATGATAATGAAGACAAGGGTAAAGCCCCTTTATCTGGAGGTGAAGATGAAGAGGAGGACTTCCCTAAGATCCTTCTTAGAGCCATGCAAGACCTTGCTATAGATATCAAAGAGATGAGCATGGATAAAATCAAGGAATCCCCTAAAGGATTTCATCATGTTGAAGGCTCTAGCATGTCTCATCACTAGAATGATCAACCAGTGCATGAGGCGCAAGTTTTCCAACGCTCTACCATGCCTACATTTTTGGCTGTGGGAAATGAAGGGTTTAAAGAGCATGATTCCCTTGAAGACTATTTTGAAGAATATGAGTCTCAAAATTAGAGATTCGAAGATCAATTGAGTTTTCAAAGGTTTTATCAAATAAAGGATAATAGAAGACCAAGGCATCATCATAGAGGTGGTGGATTCATTCAGAATCATAATCGGCACCACACTATGGGAAGATTTCTTTTACCTAATTTTGATGGGTCATCCAAGTGTTCTCCCAAATATTCGGTAGAAAAACTTGATATCTACTTTCATTTGAACAAGTTTCTATAGATGGAGGCTATCAAGATTGCAGTGCTACACCTTGAAGGTGAAGCACATGACTGGTGGTTCCATGGCTTGTCTACATTGGGTCATGCCAATGTGACTACTTATTCAGATTTCACTAGAAGGCTGGTGGAAATATTTGATAGAAGAGATCCAGAGGCACCATTCATGAGCCTCACAAAGTTGAAACAATTAGGTAATTCAGAATCTTACGTCTCAGAATTTTTAAGAATTTTTGTTGTGGTTCCTGATTTGTCTGCAGCAAGAAGGGTGTACATGTTCATTGATGGGTTATATGAACCTCTTCATGGGTTGGCTAAATATACCAAGCCCACTACCCTACATGATTCTATTGAAAGGGGTAGAGATCTTCAAGATGCCTTCCCAAAATTAGTGGCAACTTTCTAGCATAAGCCCTCTTTTCCTTCAAAGGGCAAGGAAGAAAATGTTGCTCCTTCAAAGGAGAGATCATACAAGAAACATCATGATGATGATGTTTGGAGAGATCTAAGAAGAAGGAAGCTTTGATTCACTTGCCAAGAATCATGGGGACCTGGACATAAACGTGTAGCTGGAAAATCACATTACATAGACGTCTTCTCAGATGATGAGGAGGAAGAAAAATAAGATGAACCAAGAAGAGGTCACAACGCTGACACTGTAGGAGGAGAGACAACACCACTAGGAGATGGGAGTGGAGCATTTGCTCCTATTGGAGGGGCTCTTGAATATTTGAGAGGAGTACCTAAGTACTTGAACTTAAGATTTCAAGGTTCCATATTGAATCAGAGCTTTTCTATTTTGTTTGATAGTGGGGCTACCCACAATTTTATTGATGCCCAATTAGTACAAAGGAGGGCAATACCCACTGATGCTTTTGAGGGATTCTCTATTTTGGTCCCAGGAGACAAAACAATGCAATGCATGAATTATGTCCCATCCTTATCAGTCACCATGGGGACATATACATTGATTGATCACTTCTTTCTGGTTGACACACGTGACACCAATGTGATATTGCGCGTTCAATGGTTGATTACTTTGGGGAAATTTGCCATTGATTGGGAGGCTTTGCAAATGGAATGGGTGGATAAAAAGAGTGGTAAGAATCAAATTATCAAAGGCATGCATACATATCCCTAAAATAAAAATTACACACAGAAAACAAAGATGCATTTTCACAGTGGAAGCAAGGACCTTACAGTCCCATCTATCATGTTCATGAGATTGTTGCATGGGATACTATTATCTAGTGGCAAACCACTGGGGAGGCCACCCAATTCAGATTTGGTGAGATATGTCTCACAACATGATGCTCCAAGAATAGATACAGGAGGGATGGGAGCATTGGAAGACAATGATACAACACTGGGAGTCTTGGGTAGGGTCAAGGAGGAGGGAGATCTTCTTCCAATCTCATCATTACCCATTATCATTTTAGATTTTGTGTTGTGGGAGGAGAAGCATGGAAGGAATGACCTTCCAACATGTACCTTTGGCTTGGGAGATGTCAAGGAGGAGAGAAACCATAAGATAAACATTTCCATTTATAGATCATCACTGCTGTCATTATGGGAGATTGATCCATATTGGAAATCTCAACTGTTGGTTGATTACTCCAAGGATCTCGACACATGCATGATACTTGATGACCAGCTACATGAAGAGGGCTATTCAGTCCAAGAAAGATTCATCTATTATCATGGTAGAATATTCTTATCTAGAGCCTCCAAGCTCAACGAGAATTTACTGCAAAGGGCGTATCAAGAGTTATGTTTCAGACACACATATTCCATGAGATTCTACAACATCATCATGAGAAGCTACACTTGGAAAGGCTTTGAAGGACAACTATATCAGAATTTTCAAATATTCATGTACCATGTGGAGATGGGGTAGAAACATAACTCTATGAAGGGGTTAATTCAACCATCTCTTTCTCTTTTTGAAAGACGAGATAGATCTAGCACCATTCCATTTGTTTAAGGAGGAATTTTGGTGAAAAATATGCTCATGTAAATGATATTTCATTTGATTATTGTTTGCATTCTTTTACCATGTATGTGTAGGCCATAAATCCAAGAAGGAATATTTTACCTTATAAACTTCATGGCCAACTTTGGGCCACAAAAATTTCTGAACATGGCCACTCCCTTGGAGGACAAAGGGAGATTTTGTTTCATGATGGGTGCATTCCTAAGGCTCCAAATTTATCTCATGCTTTCAGCCATAGTGAGATGACATGGATAGTAAGTAAGTGGTGGGGAAACCACTTACCACATCATGATTTGATGCAGTTGGGAGATGCACTGTGTTGGTTCCAAATATGGGACTATGACCTACCTCCATATGCACAAATTTCTGTTTGCATGTATGTAATTTTGTTCCCATACATTGATGATGTTTTTGTACTTTTTATGTGAATTTATGGAGGAAGGATGGGAGGTGTGTATATGCCTATGGGATGGAGATTATCCATGTATCTTATGCTACATGTTTCAGGGAGAACATTGGGCACACGATGTTTGTTTCATTTGAACTATTGTCTCCTTATGGGATGGACTATTTGCATCTCATGAGAACTTTGGAGGAGCGATTCACGAGGGGACGGTTTGGTGAAAACTTAGCTTATGGAGAAAGCTTATCACATGTTGGTGTCACCAATGAAGGAGGAGAAGAGTTGCAGCACTCACCTTGTCAGTTGCTTGAGGACAAGCAACATTTGGGAAGGGAGGACTGTAATATTCCCAATTAGTCATAAGCTAAT
Organism: Pinus albicaulis; assembly: GCA_034641835.2. NCBI lineage: Eukaryota > Viridiplantae > Streptophyta > Pinopsida > Pinales > Pinaceae > Pinus > Pinus albicaulis. The sequence continues at coordinate 1,045,148,923 of CM076580.1, forward strand.
TGGAATATTCATTTTTGTTTTATTTCTTTGTTTAAAGAATAAAAGAGCAAAGGAGGTCCATAATACTCCTTAATAATGAATAAATCAATGCCAAATATGAAAATGTTAAATCTTGGCTGTTAAATCAAGCACCCTTAGGTGTGAAAGGAGCTGAAACATTTTTACTAGGTCAACCTTGACCAAATCTACAGCGCTGTCATTGAGGAGTGGCCATTAATGAGGCACAATGCATTTTTATATGGAGATGGATTGTGTGAAATAAGTGATCTCATTGGAAGTGGTTTAGGGTTTGCAAGCTCTTGTCTTATAAAAGGGCGGGCATGGAATCATTACAAGTTTGTTAATGTTTATCATATTTTCTAAATATATGGTCTTTTTAGACATATATAATTCTCTTTCTTTTTAGCTGAGATTGGATGTTGTTTAGCATTGGGTGTTCTTGATCGGGGATCCCACCTCTTCCCATTGAGTAGCTCTTGGGAGATTTTGTATTTCATTTTCCACTATCTGGCTTAGGGCCAAGCTTCTTCTTTCAAATACATCATAGATCCTATTGAGGGTTTGGTTGTTTTTGCAAGCTGCAGCAAGTGGAGTCTAGATCTTTCATATCTAGGCCATTTCAGTGCTCCTTTTTAGTGGAGGAGATTCCTACTTCATTGGGAGGAAAATATTGAAGGCATTGAGCCTCATTTTCAGATCTTGGCATCAGGCCAACCTCATTTTAATCCTTACAATGTAGTATAGATCCATATTTGCGTTATTTATGTAGGTGCATTTGCAGGGTGGTTTAACACACCATTTGGAGAGTGATTTTCTAAGTGTTGGGGATCCGCCCTTCAGTTTGGAGATCTATTGGAGGAGGCTATTCTATTGCCTATATCAGTTCAGCCAAACGTTCTAGATCTGTAATTTTCAGTAGGTCTGCATTCTTAGATCTCATATCTACAAATTCTGCTTGGTGTTTTGCTGAAAACCCCAAGGGGGTTCTTTAGAGGATCTTGTATAGTTCATGGATCTGAGCTAAATCTAACTTTTTATGCACTTTTTTTCTCTAGATGTGATGTGTAATCTACAGCTGTTGCAGAGCCAATAAAATAACGCTGTAAGTATTTTCCAGTATTTATATATGGTTGCAGCACCTCATTTTGAGGGATTTATATAATTAGAGGCTTTATTTCTTGTTATGCATCTTATGGGCCATTTATTACACATGTTTTGTTGTTGTAGTAACAAATGAAATGCCTGCATATTGGCCTCTTGCTATATCTAAGATGATTTGGATTATTTTCCTATCTTTCTGCATTGCATTGTTGCATTGTCCATTTCAGAATATTACAGAAAAATAGGAACTAGGTGAGGGGAAGATGTGTAAATGATTCAAATGTAGTTAATGAAGGTGTAAAAAATAAGTTTTAGGGTTTTAAAAACAAAAAAAAAATGACCATAACATAATTTTTTCCGAATTGAATTTAAAAACCCTAGTTGAGAGAGTGAAAATTTTTATATGCTTTGAAAACTGATGAAGAGAGGGATATTTCTCTTTGCTTACATGATTGTAAACTGTAGATGATGTTTAAAAACCTAAGAATACTTTTCTTTATTCAAATTTTCCTTTATAAATTCTTTCCTCTCCTCCTAACTCAGATGCACAACGAGGTTAGTAGATGTGCAACAAGAAGCATAACGAAGTGTCTAGAAGCACATTGAGGTGTCTGGAAGTGAAGCAAAAATATTGCAGACCATTTTTGGAGGCCTTAATGAACTCCAAATTGAGCTCATGATAGCTCATTGGAGGTATATATCTATCTACTACTAAATGGACCACTCAAACATTTAAATGATCAGGTATAGCCCCTCAAAAATAAATTCTCTCAAGACTGGTCAAAAAGTGCAGCGTGTCCCTGAAAAAAGCACAACCTAAAGTTGAAGATCACTTTTGGAGGCCTTATTAAACTCGAAATTGAGCTCATAATATCTCATTTGAAATCCCTTTCTATATAGTTACCATTTGACTAATCATGTATGTCATTTGGACACTCTATGATAAAGGAAAAATATTTTTCCCAAGAGTAATATAGAAGTATAAAAACTCTCCTATAACAACTATATTTTGGGAATTTCTTTGGAACATTGAATACTTTTTAAACCTTGAACTATAGATTTTAAGAAGATGAAGTACTTATTACATATATTAACATAAATTTACATTTTTTCTTTGAAATCAAATTTATTAATCAAATTACTTTATTGTAACTCCTCCACTTGTTGGAATTTATGCATGGAATGATGATTTGATGACCTTGAACCATAAAAACGTAATGGAGACTCTAGATAGAATGAACCCATGATAAATATGATTTTAATGATGTTGAAAAATTTTGAATGATGGAGTACTCAGCTGAGAGGTGAAATGAAGAAACAATTAGTAAAATTTTGGAAGGAGTAAAATCAAACCTAGATCTACATTCAGTGACCAAATTTTTTCATGATGACCTAATGAAATGAAAAAAAATTGACTTAATGACCCAATTAGAATACGATAAAATTCCATTTGATAACTGGTGGTAGGATGAAAAAAATGACACTAATAGCCACAATTAAATATTTTTTCATGTAGGCCATTCAACATAATTACCCATAAAACTCCTATCTAGTCTACCTCAAAGAACAATGGCTACTATTTCAAATCAGGACACTAGCATCTCATGGATCCTTAGGTTTTCAGAACTGTAGAAAATTCATTGACTTTTGAAAATAGTTAAGTAGGGCATAAAAGGAAAATATGGTAGAATTCTACATGAACAATCTTGTGTTGAAAGGCTTGAAAATTCGAGACCCTCATCCTAGAATGGGAGACATGTAGTTAATGGAATTAACATCTTGGATGGTTAATGAGGAAGCTAGAGCACAAGAAGTAAGGAGGGTCATGAGGAAATAAATAGGGAGCCTCTACACATTACGACAGAACTATTTATCCCTAGGGGAGTCATCAAGAACCATCTCAATATAGAAAACGATGATGCACTTGTAGAAAGGAAACCAAGGGATTCTCTAGTTTCCCTCCAACAACTCGAAATCAAAGGAAACCAAACAAGTGGGAGATAAAGTGCACCAAATCTCCACTTCTCTTGCAATCAAATCTCCACTTCTCTTGCAGTCAAAGCAGACACATCACCTAATTTTTAGGGAGTGGTTGGTAGCTACCCTCTAGGTTAAATAGGTCTGAGCAAGAGCTCATTAGGATTCAAACTTTGAAGGAAGCTAATAGACTCTTAACTCTTGTAATAGTTTTTTGAGACTTTCATGATTATGTAATGATACTATTTTCTACAATAATATGAGTATTCAAATTATCCTTCACCGATTTAGTTTCAGAGGTCTAGACTTGTGGGTTAGGGACCAATCCATTGGCCTTAGTCTCTCTTGTGTATTCATGCTTATTTTTATGTCATTGTAGCTATTTTTCTTACATTTCAATTCATTGTTTTTAGTTTTCTTCCATTTCTATTTTTTTGTAGTTAAGCTTGCATAAATGTCAGTACAATAGCTGATAAACTCAGAAAGTTGTGTGTCATGCCTCCCTTTCTCATATCTTTCATTGGAGCTCAATAAGGGAAGATCTTCACCACAAGACAAATTTTCTATTTAGTTTATGATTTCATGGAAATAATAGCTAGGTTGCTGTAGTATCATGAACATGTCGAGAATGTTGAGTTATATTTATGGTTGAATGATTAACTAGGTTTGATTTCCAAATTCAACTCATCTTTTCCATTTCCTTCATCATCGATTTTCCAATGTTATTGTATGAACAAGTAGTTTGCTTTCAGGTTCAATTAGCTCAAAAAATATGGACTTCACCCGCACCCTTAGCTTCATTTCTCACCCATCAAACAACCTTCTTTTCATCAAATTTCCTTCATCCTTGTTTATGATATTTTCACCTTCACACCATCAGAAACCCTAGAAGTACAAAACGAGCATCTCAAGAGGTCCTGATATTGGAAAAGGGGTTGGCCACCTTCCATTCACCCAATTACACCTACACTCCACCTCCCTTATGATTTTCTCAATTTTTTTTGGCCTCACATTGCCCTTGGGTTGTTTCCTGTAGCAATTTAGGACTTTCGTGTAACACTATATGAAACCTATAGAATAACTAGTAGAAACATTAGTGGGCCTCTCCTTAAGCCCATAAACCATCATAAAACTCATCTAGACTTGCCAAAACCATCAAGACACCTTCATCCCAGCATCCATGAGTTCAAACCCTTCCTAAGTTACCTTAGTTTTGTCTCCTCCTTGCTGCAAAACTATGCATTTACAAGCATAGTTAGGTCATGATTAGATGCATAAGTAAATGCATGATAGTTAAAGCATGAATTATACAGAATGTGTTTAGCCATTTGGCCCAATAATGTGTGAGTAGATTAGCCTTCTTTTTGCAATTTCAAATCATATGTTTACTTCATTAAGATACCTAGTTTGCTTCTATTTCTTGCCATAGTTTAAATTGTAGATTTATTTCCTTGCATGATAGCTAGATGTATTTTATTGATTTATAATAGTCATTTGATGGTTAATAGAATATTTTTTTTGAGTCACTTGTAGTTCTAGGTCTAAATCAGAAGTGTGACAGACTTCAGTCAAAAACCATAGAAATATCACCCTATCGTAGGACACAAAAGAGGATGACATGACTAGAATGCATTTTTTGTGTAAATAGCACTATAACCTTCAAGTTTGTACGAACCCCAGGTTGATAAGATAAAGTAGAGTAGCCCCTGGGAGTTGTAACATTCTTGGTGCAATACCAGGGCTCACCATGAGGTGGTAACTCCAAATCTCTGCTGGAAATACATACGGAAACTTTTGTATGACTAAATACCTCCTCAAGACTTATATATCCTAAAAATCCTTGCATTTATCACTAGAAAAATGGACTGAAAAAAATACACAAAATTTCCTACAAACGTGCTTATCCTGCATAGTTGTAACCATTCTCACTCATGTAAGCTTCGTCTTACCCTGCAATATTCTCTTCTTTCCATCATCATCCAAACACTCAATAGATTTCTCATAACAATCCACCTTAGTCCTATAAAGGTACAACCAATCCAAACCTAGAAGCATAATGTATGGTCCCAACCGGGAAGCACGTTTAGATTTGTTAATGTAGGCATGCCATTCAACTAAAATGCACAAGCTATTGCCTAATGATGAACTCTTTTCTTAGTACCTCTATCCAACTACACCAACTAAGACTTTGTGTGCACTTATTTACTCAAACCACACTTATCCACCAGATATGGATTAACATCATTATAATTATATTTAGGATCAATCAAAATATAAACAACTCGATGACAAAGCATATCGTCTATCTCAATGATTGATTCTTGGTGATCCACCTGCTTGTTAACAAATGCTGCATAGACATGAGGAATTCTATGTCCAACATCCCCAACTGTCTATGCCTCATAAGAAATGTAGATATGAGGCCTACAACCATGATACAACAAACAATACTTCTCTCGCTAATCCTTGCCACATATCCAACACTGTAACTAACCACTACCTCTCTTTTGTTAATCTCCAGGCTGCGATCCATATCACTTCTCAACTACATTAAATTTCTTGTAAGGAGAAACATTTTATTTATAACCTGCATCCTGAGGTATTTCCTGATTCGATGACCATTTACCTTTAGGATTGTCATGTGCAAATTATGAGTGTGGGTACAAGATGTCTGAGCTTGAATGAATACTTCTCTCTGAAGTATATCTGAATGGAAAGGGTTATAGTTGAATGATAGATCTGATTACATGATGCACCAATGATGAAGAAGGGTATCTAGATCTGAAATGCACTTGCATTTGCTAGATCTGTTGAGGGGATGATTAGATCTAAGAAGAGGCGAACATCTGTCTGAAGTAAAGGGTAAAATCTGAGTAATGTATCTGTTCTGAAGAATTTCTATGCCCTAAATGTCTGAAGAACCATACGCTAGTTCTCTGCAGAAGAAGCGCGTATATACGCGGCTTTGTTGAAGAGAAACCACGTATGTGCAGTGAAATCAGCTCTGTAATTTGTACAGAAGTATACGCGGGTTGATGTGATTGGAAGCGCGTATATAGGCGGTATCAGTGAAAGGAAATCGCGTATGCAAACTAGGGTTTGCTGAAGCAAGGGGTATGAAATGTCTGATCTGTTCTGCTGTGTTACTGCTATCTGTGAATGATGTATTCTACAGTTCTGGGTTGTCTGAATTGATAAGTTTCAGTTTGATGTATGATTGAGCTTAAATGTATGGAGTGGGTCCAGTCTGAAAATATGATGAAATGTGGCCTGCAAGTGGTATCCTAAAGGAAGCTTTGGATCCAGTGTGAAAATTGATGAAACGTGGTCCGTAGAGGTGCTGAGGGTTGTATCCTTCAGTCAGGGGGTTGTAGCTCCCTTCCAGGAGAGGCTGGTAAACGAGATCAGGGGGTCGTAGCTCCCTTCCAGGAGAGGCCGGTAAACGAGTCAGGGGGTTGGAGCTCCCTTCCAGGAGAGGCTGGTAAACGAGCGCAGGTGGGTGCCTGCGTGCTGGTAGAGTCTGCACCAACACATATGTTGTAAGATGTTTTCTCTATAATAAAATATTGAAGGCTGAGCAACTGCAGTGGTGGTTTTCTCCCGACTTGGGTTTCCACCTAAAAATCCCGGTGTTCATGTGTGATGCTTTGTGTGATGGTTTATTCTGTTCTTACTGCACATGTTTACTGTTTATTAAACATCTGATGAATGAATGATGGAATGATATAAGTGAAGAATTAATGACATAATTAGATCTCTGTGTATACGCGAGTTTCATAAAGGGTATCCGCGTATATACGCGAGTATGTATCAGGAAAGTAGCGTATGGGTTTTAGAAGCAAGAAAAAATAAAAGTTTTGAATAAGCAGAAAATACTGATTCACCCCCCCCTCTCAGTATTTTTCCCAACAATTGGTATCAGAGCGGGTCCTTCTGGAGAAGCTTGATCGCTTGAAGGAGATCCGTCGCAATGGGAAGTCAAGAAGGAGTAATTTCTATAAAGCCACCTCTATTCAATGGAAGCAATTTGATATTCTGGAAGGTACGAACAAAAGTATATCTGCAAAGTCTTGGTGCAGATGTATGGGCAATCGTGGAAGAAGGCTATCAATATCCCACAAGTATTCCTACTGATGCAGCTGAAAGGAAGAAGTATGAAATCAATGCCAAAGCAGTGAATGTCTTATTAGGAAGCATGTCTGAATCAGAATTTGCTAAAGTGATGCAACTACATTCAGCAAAAGAAATATGGGACAAAATCATTCTGAGTTATGAAGGAGATACAAAGGTAAAAAGTGCAAAACTCCAAACTCTTAGAATTGAATATGAAAATTTGAAGATGCATAGTGATGAGAGTATTGCCCATTTCTTCTTACGTCTGGACGATATTGTAAATCGAATGAGAAATTTGGGTGAAACCATAATTGATACTACTCCGGTGGAAAAAGTCTTAAGATCCTCGACTTCAAAATTTGACTCTAAAGTTTCAGCTATTGAAGAAAGGCAAGATCTGCAAACTCTTACTATTGTTCAATTACATGGTATTCTGACTGCTTTTGAAATGAGACAAGGAGGTCCTTCTCAAATCAAAGAAGTTGTTTTTAAGGCATCTGCAAAAGGAAAAGAAAAGGAATTTGTCAAAGAATCCAGCTATATATCTGAAGAAGAAGAAGAAGCAAATTTTGTGAGAAGACTTCAACTAGGTACCGGAAAGTTCAAAGGTAAGCTTCCTTTCAAATGTTTCAATTGTGGAAGAGTTGGTCATTATGCTGCAAAGTGTCCTTATAAAGAAACATCAGCTAAAGGAAAAGAAGTAGCAAGAAGGAATAAGAATCGATCTAGCACAAGAAAAAGTTATTATACTAATGAAGACAGTAATGGGTCATCTGATAGTGAGGAAGAATGTAAAGAAGATTTTAGACTTCTCATGGCATTTGAACAAAGAGAAGAAAATGATACTTTTGTGGATGCTCTAGAGAACAATGATTTTCTTGAAGAAAACAATCAACTCAAAGTAAGCCTAGAAGAAAAGAACATAATCATAGAGACTCTAGAAAATCAGCTTGAAGCAAAGGAAAAACGCATTGAGGAATTGGAGTGTGAAGTAGTAAGTCTAAGGAAAGATAATGAGAATGTGAAGACTCTCAATCTTAGATTTGCTAAAGGTTCAGAAACCTTAGATGAGATTATCAAGATACAACGGTCTCCTCTTATAAAAACAGGTCTTGGATATACTGGGGAATCTTCCCAGACTTCAGCACCAAATTATCTGAAAGCAGCCACAACTAGTTCACTACATTCAGCCACTCAGCAAGGGAACAAAGGATCTTTATAGGTAAAGCATGATCATCTCAAATCAAGGAACACTAACAGGGATATCTTTCAAAGAAGCTACAACCAACAGGTAAATTCAAATAGAAGATTTCATGATCGCAGAAATTTCTACTTCAATGGACAATGTTTCTCATGTCACAATTTTGGTCATAAATCTGTTCAATGTGTTGCATATAAAACCATCATGACAAGAGAAGCAAGAAAGAAAAAGATGAATATTGAACCAAAGAAGAACACCTATAACAACTTTTCTCCTCTTCAAAACAAAGTTGAATGTACTTATTGCAATAACTTTGGTCATGAAGAATCTGAATGCAGGAGCAAGATCCAACCAAAAGAACATGTTCCCTCAAGCTCCAAAGTGTGGAAAAAGAAAGAACCGCCGGTTGAAAATTGTGGGATAGCGTTATTTGCAGAAGGTGAAGAAAATCAATGGTACATTGATAGTGGGTGCTCAAGACACATGATAGGTGACAAAAGCAAACTCCTTACATATAATGCTCTAGAAAAGGAAAAGAAAGTTACATTTGGAAATGATACTCCTGCTGTAATTAAAGGAAAAGGGTCAATGTTTCTAAAAGAAAAGGTGAAGGCTAATGATGTCATGTATGTGGATGGATTAAGGCATAACCTGTTAAGTGTAAGTCAAATGTGTGATCAAGGAACAGAAGTGGTGTTTAGTTCAAAAGAATGCGTGGTTCGTGATCTTGATATAGGTAAAATCATTATAAAAGGAAAAAGAAACCCAAGCAACCTGTATGTACTGAACGGCATAGATCAATGTTACTTAAGCAAGTCTTCAGAAAATTGGCTATGGCATAGAAGGCTGGGGCATCTGAGCTTCTCTCAAATCAACAAAGCAAGCAGACTTCAAGCTGTTCGTGGTCTTCCCAATATTAATCTACCAGAAAGTATCATATGCAAATTTTGTCAATTCGGTAAGCAGACCAGAGTACGATTTAATGCCAAAGAAGGATCATCAAGTGAGCCTCTTGAACTCATTCATACTGACATATGTGGACCTATGAGGAAAAAGTCACCACGTGGGGAAGAATAATATATCTTATTCATTGATGATTACTCTAGAATGTGTTGGATCGGGCTCATTAAACACAAAGATGAAGCATTTGAAAATTTTCAGATCTTCAAAGCTCTAGTTGAAAATGAATTAGATCTAAAAATCAAGTGTCTTAGATCTGATCGAGGAGGAGAATATACATCAAATGAATTCTTTGAATTTTGTGAACAACATGGCATAAAAAGACGATTCTCTGTAGCAGGCACTCCACAACAAAATGGCGTAGCAGAAAGAATGAATAGAACAATTCAACAAATGGCTAGAGCTATGCTCGATGATTCTGGAACTCCTGACATGTTCTGGGGTGAAGCAGCACATACAGCAGCTAAAATTCTCAACAATGCTCATGTTCGGGTAAATAGTGACAAAACTCCATATGAACTCTGGTATGGTAATTCTCCCTCTGTGAAGCATTTTAGAGTTTTTGGAAGTAAATGCTTTATCAAAAATAATGATGAAAAGCTTGGCAAGTTTGAACTTAGATCAGATGAAGGGATATTTCTTGGTTACTCATCTACAAGCAAAGCATACAAATGTTACAATAAAAGGCTTCGAAAGATTGTTGAATGTATTGATGTTGTTATTGATGAGTCTCCTACATCTCCTAAAGAAGAAAAACAAAAAACAAAAGAAGATGATGGTGACTTATGTCCTTCTACATCAAATAGAAATGATATAGACAGTGGATCCAATGAAGAACCTGAAGATGATCTATCTGAAAAAGCTCCATCCATATATGTTCAAAAGAATCATCCTGAATCTCAAATTTTGGGAGACAAGGAATCAGGTGTACGAACAAGGAGAACTCTTGTGGGATCTTCTAGTCATCTGGCACTTCTATCCACAATTGAACCACACAATGTCAATCAAGATAGCAAAGATGAATGTTGGAAGCAAGCCATGAATGAATAGCTTGATCAAATTGAAAAGAATGGCACTTGGGAATTGGTACCAAGACCACATGATAAAAATTTCATTGGAACTAAATGGATTTTCAAGAACAAGTTAAATGAGAATGGGGATGTTGTAAGAAACAAAGCTAGATTGGTTTGCAAAGGGTATACTCAACAAGAAGGTATATACTTTGAAGAAACTTTTTCTCCTGTAGCTAGACTTGAAGCCATAAGAATGTTTCTTTCTTTTTCAAGTTATCAACAAATCAAAGTTTATCAAATGGATGTTAAATCTGCGTTTCTTAATGGTGATCTAGAAGAAGAAGTATATATAGAACAACCGGAAGGATTCATTTTGGGAAATGATGCAAATCTTGTTTGTAGACTTAAAAAGGCTCTATATGGTCTCAAACAAGCTCCAAGGGCTTCGTATTATCGTCTTGACAAATATCTTCATCAACAAGGTTTTTCAAAGGGGTCTGCTGATAGCAACTTATACACAAAAGTTGAAAATGATAAACTATTGATTGTGGTTGTATATGTTGATGATATCATTTTTGGGAGTAACGAAGAATCTATGAGTCAAAAAATTTCTTCTGTCATGTAGCAAGAATTTGAAATGTCCTTACTTGGGGAACTAACATTCTTTCTTGGCTTGCAAGTGCATCAAACTGCAGATGGTATATTCCTATCACAAGCAAAATATCTTAAGCAAATTTTGAAGAAGTATGGCATGGAAGAATGCAAACCTGTAAGTACACCAATGATAACCGGATGTAATCTTAGTTCTCATGATGATTCTCCCCCGGTGAATCAACCAGAATACAGATCAATGATAGGAAGTCTACTTTATCTCACTGGGACTAGACCAGACATTATGCATGCAGTTGGGATTGTTGGACGATTCCAAGCTAATCCAAAAGAGTCTCACCTTCAGGCTGTCAAAAGAATATTCAAATATCTACAAGGATCTCAAGACTTTGGTTTATGGTATCCAAAGAATGTTGATCTTACTCTTCATGCTTACACTAATGCAGATTGGGCTGGAAGTGTTGATGATCGGAAAAGCACTAGTGGAGGTGCATTCTATATGGGACCTCGGTTAGTATCTTGGTTCAGCAAGAAGCAAAATTCTATTGCCTTATCTACAGCAGAAGCAGAATATGTGGCTGTCGCATCTTGTTGCACTCAACTCCTTTGGATGATGCAAACCTTACAATATTTTCAAATCAAATGTGCCTCTCCTATCTCCATTATGTGACATTACAAGTGCCATCAGTATCTCAAATAATCCTGTTATGCATTCGAAGACCAAGCACATTCCCATCAAGTATCACTTCTTACGAGAACAAGTACTTGAGCAAAAGGTGAAGTTGGAGTATGTTCCCTCCAAAGAACAAGTTGCTGATATATTTACCAAACCTCTGTCCAGGGAAGCATTCGAGTATCTAAGATAGAAGCTGGGAGTGTTCTCTGCCAGTCAAAAGAACAAATCTGCATAAATTCAGAAGATTAAATAGGATACACGGTTTTCCTGATATACAGTCACGTATATACGCGAGTATATGAACAGAAAGTCGCGTATTGTTAGTTGCTGACTAATTTTGGTTGGTGTTAGCATTCTGCAATAGTGTTTGGCTTTTCTGGTTATGTTTCTGCCTGACAAATCATCTGATATGAAAAAGACAGGTACAGGAGGTACAAGTTCAGGGGGAGCATCAGTCTGATTGTTAATAACTATTGCACATGTCAAGGAGGAGCCTTGGCCATTTGGAAAGGATGCATTGGATGCACATTTTTAGGGGGAGAGTGACATTGCTGAGTATAATGCATTGTTGGCATTATGATGGTTCTGAAATATGGTCTCTTTCTTGAGGACTTTTTGGTATTGGTCATAAATGGTCATATTTGTAATTTGATGAAAAGGTCTTGATGTAAATTGTAATATTCAGTCATGTAAGGACTTGTCAAATTTGTAAACACACTTGGTTGGGTAGCTGAGTCAATTTATTTGTAAACCCACTTGGTTGGGTATTTGAGTCTCATATGTAAATCCACTTGGTTGGATCTTTGATGTAAGTATGAGTCCTTGGTGATAGGAAGGTCATGGAGTCATTTATTTCATTGAAAAATATGTTTGAAGATTCAGCATGAACTCAGGGGGAGCTTAGTCACTTCAGTATACATCAGATCTGCAGAACGCTTCTTCTACATGAGGAGAACAGGGGGAGAAAGTGTTGGTTTTGATCCGCCCTTTGCCCTTGATGTCAAAGGGGGAGAGTGACATGGTGTTTGAATGAAGAGAAAGAATGGTGTAAAGATGGGGAGTAAGTCAAGATGGGGAGTAATGTACCTATCTGTTGTGATAACCAAACACCATCGTGGTTGCCATCAATTCCAAAGGGGGAGATTGTTGGCAATATGATGCAGAATGTTGTCCTTGATGGCAACCCACTGAATGAAGATGAAGACAAGAGATAGTTGACTTGTGTTGTCCTTGATGGCAATCCATCTGATGAAGTTATTCTTGACTTGATGGACTTGGTAAATGATGTAAATCTGATGTGATATGATGTTTGTTGACAATATGATGCTGGGTGTTGTCCTTGATGACAACCCACTTGATAGAGTGTTGTCCTTGAATGGCAACCCACCTGATGAAGTTGTGCTTGATAGAATATGTCTTGATGAACCTGTTTAAAGATGTAAATCTGATGTATCTACAGAGAGTACAGAAGGCAATGAAGAAAGGAATTCAATATGTGCTAGATCTATGATGAAAAGAGTATGTCTCAAGGCATACGTGGATTTGTCTAGGGGAAGTCGCGTATGCACACGGGAAAGAACGTTCCAAGTCGCGTATGGGCAAAAGTGCTCATAAAGTGCAAAACCAGGGGTAACCACCATGGTATTGACCCATTGTATTGGGTAATGATTCGTCTAAATGACCCCGTCCAGGAATACCATCGGATGTAATGTGGTTTTGGCTCATAGTATTGGAAAAGGGTAAACCTATATAAAGAGAAGAAATTCATTATGAAAATTATGAGTGTGGGTGAAAGACATCTGAGCTTGAATGAATACTTCTCTCCGAAGTATATCTGAATGGAAAGGGTTACAGTTGAATGATAGATCTGATTACATGATGCACCAATGATGAAGAAGGGTATCTAGATCTGAAATGCACTTGCATTTGCTAGATCTGTTTAGGGGATGATTAGATCTGAGAAGAGGCGAACATCTGTCTGAAGTAAAGGGTAAAATATGAGTAATGTATCTGTTCTGAAGAATTGCAATGCCCTAAATTTCTGAAGAACCATACGCTAGTTCATCGTAGAAGAAGCACGTACATACGCGGCTTTTCTGAAGAGAAAGCGCGTATGCGCAGTGAAATCAACTCTGTAATTTATACAGAAGTATACGCGGGTTTATGTGATTGGAAGCGCGTATATACGTGGTATCAGTGAAGGGAAAGCGCGTATGCAAACTAGGGTTTGCTGAAGCAAGGGGTATGAAATGTCTGATCTGTTCTGCTGTGTTACTGCTATATGTGAATGATGTATTCTACAGTTCTGGGTTGTCTGAATTGATAAGTTTCAGTTGGATGTATGATTGAGCTTAAATGTATGGAGTGGTACCAGTCTGAAAATATGATGAAATGTGGCCTACAAGTGGTGTCCTAAAGGAAGCTTTGGATCCAGTGTGAAAATTGATGAAACGTGGTCTGTAGAGGTGCTGAGGGTTGTAGCCTTCAGTCAGGGGGTTGTAGCTCCCTTCCAGGAGAGGTTGGTAAACGAGTCAGGGGGTTGGAGCTCCCTTCCATGAGAGGCTGGTAAACGAGCGCAAGTGGGTGCCTACGTGCTGGTAGGAGTCTGCACCAGCACATATGTTGTAAGATGTTTTCTCTATAATAAATTATTGAAGGCTGAGCAACGGCAGCGGTGGTTTTCTCCCGACTTGGGTTTCCACCTAAAAATCCTGGTGTTCATGTGTGATGCTTTATTCTGTTCTTACTGCACATGTTTACTGTTTATTAAACATCTAATGAATGAATGATGGAATGATATAAGTGAAGAATTAATGGCATAATTAGATCTCTGTGTATGCGCGAGTTTCATAGTAGGACCGCGCATATACGTGAGTATGTATCAGAAAATAGCGCATGGGTTTTAAGCAATAAAAGTAAAAGTTTCTCAATAAGCGTAAAAATACCGTATTCACCCCCCCCCCCTCTCAGTATTTTTCCCAACAAATATTTGGAACCCAGAAAAAAGGAAGGTTGTGTACAACTGAGATGTGGTGTTTAGAGAGGCGAAATATGTTTTTAAACATAAATTCCTAACAAAATAACCTGAGAATATAGAGTTTGAGCTAAATGAGGAAGAATCAAACTCTACAACAGAGAAATATTCAGAATAGGAAGAGCCACAAAATCCAACTTTGAGAAGACCAGTTTGAGAAAGAAGGAAGCCATAAAGGAATAGTCGATCTTCTTTCTATTAAAATTTTTCATAAAGGAAGCTCTGGTTAAACCAAAGGAAGTATGTCGAGACAATATTGTAGAGGTTTAATATGCAGGATAGTAAAACGGTGAAGGTTCCTATTCCTGTAGGTGTAAATTTATCTGTTGAACAATGTCGCAAGATGCAAGAAGAGAAAGAGGACATGTCTCATGTTCCATACGCAAGTGCAATGGGTAGCCTGATGTATGAAATAGTTTGTACTAGACCAAACATTGTAGATGCAGTGGGAGTACTAAGCAGGTTTATTTCAAAACCAGGGAAGGAGAATTGGACAACAATGAAGCAGATTTTCAGGTATTTGTGTGACACTAGCGATTATGTTTTTTGTTACCAAGGAAGACCAGAATTAGATATATTTTTAGAAATTCGTGGCTTTTTTTATGCAGACTGGGATGGAGATTTGGATCAAAGAATGTCTACAAGTAGGTATGTGTTTATCCTATTTGGAGGTGCAGTTAGTTGGATGAGAAAAAGACAATCCATAGTGGCTCTTTCAAATATAGAGGTAGCATACATGGCAAACATTGATGCAAACAAGGAAGTAGTCTAGTTGCACATATTGAGTTCAGGTATGGTTTGGGTGCAGTGAACTATAAGAATAGATTGTGATATCCAAAGTGAAATTTTTTTGACTAAGAACCCTAATTATCATTCAAAGACAAAGCACATTGATTTTTAGAATCACTTTGTGAGAGATATGGTTGAGGAAAAAAAGGTCTCGCTAGTAAAGGTGGACACT
Source organism: Pinus albicaulis (assembly GCA_034641835.2). NCBI lineage: Eukaryota > Viridiplantae > Streptophyta > Pinopsida > Pinales > Pinaceae > Pinus > Pinus albicaulis. The sequence continues at coordinate 1,045,164,568 of CM076580.1, forward strand.
TTGAAGAATGTTACAGATGCATTCACGAAGTCCGTAAGCAGTGAGAAGTTTTCTTAATGTATAAAAACAATGGGAGTTGTAGGGTTGGACGAATGGCTAAGGACTCTTGTGACCCTCCATGGAAATAAAACATCAAGTGGTAGAATGTTCGGTGTGTGTTATATTATTTCCATGAATAGCCCCACGTGCAAAGTAGGGGGTAAGAGGGGGGGCGACAGTCAGGCATAGCTGGGGGGTCATAGAGGGGCGCAGCCCCCCCTGTCGGGGGGTTTTGAGGGGGGTGGTAGCCCCCCTACATGAGGTCTGGGCCAGCGATTCGAGAAAAACATTTTGGACCCTATATTAGGTGGCCAGACCTACCAATGGTTTTGTGCATGGTTTTTGCACATGGTTTTGTGCATGATGGTTTTTTTTCCATAGTATTTTGTAGATTTGGTCAAGGGAACTGCATTTATGTTCTAATCCAAGGTTAGTGGATTGGGGTTTATGAATTCTTTGATATGTATATATATGTATTGTAACATTCAAAGGAATATAATGAAATATTATTGGTTTTGGCATCCACGGGAAAATCGTTGTGTATATGTGTTTCATTTTTATGTTCTCTCAAATGTTTGTTTTCTATTTTTAAGAATTAGTTTGCATGGAATTTTTGTAAAGGGTTAAAACGTACACATGGGAGGTAGTAAATTTATAGGATAAACATGGTAGTTTAGGATTTACTAATCTAGGCTTGAGATCCACTTATGATAGAGGATAAGCTCAAGGGATAAGTGATAAGACCACTAGAGTGGGATTGGATAGGAATTCGCAATCTCTATTCATATTAAATGGTTACATCCACCTTAGAAGCTTCTATAAGGAGAAGATTTGAAATTATTTTTAATTTTTTCTGAAATTCTAGAATCAACACACCTTTCGAATGGAGCAACCTTCGTTGATCAACATTGGTGCTAAGGTATGGAACTTTCACCCAATGTTGGTGGACAAAATACAAAGTGTGTTGGGCATAAAAAGACAGTTTTTGAGCAAATAAACCCAGAAACTCATAATTTTTGGAGAGATGATGCTTATGGATTTAAAAAGGGATTATGGAAAAATGTACAAGGATGTTGATTGATCTGGTTTTCAGGCCTTTTAGGTTGTTGTGACAAAATAACATGTAATAGATTGGATCACATACTCTCAAGATAGAGATTGAGGATATTTATTTTTAGATAGGCTTATCTCGACGAGGAGCTCCTATCTAATTTTTTGGGATGAGATGAGGGAGTTAAATCATAAAATATTATATAGTTTCTCATTGTAGACGTTGTTCTCAACCAACAAAGGAAGGGAAGATACAAATTAAAGATGTGACCCGACTGCCTCTCAGGACGATCCTTTTCATCATTGTTCGGTTGGTTGGTAGTTCCACTTTACATTTGGCTAGCAAGTCTCATATGAAATATGCATTGGAATGCATAGGACGTACTATATTTAACTGGAGTGAGGGGTTGTTGGAAAATATGAAAGAAAAAATCAATAGGGAAAAATATGGGCGACTAAATAAATTTGGATATGGATCCATTGTGATATCATTTTTCCTAGAGATAATTTGACTACTTTGACCTCATGATATTGAGCTTGGGCTTCCGAATCCTAGAGTTCCATGGCTGAGGCAATGGGTAGATCTCATGTCTCGTCACGTAGGTGCATCATCGATGAATTTCACACCTACTTTCTTCTAATGGTTGTGGGTGAAAATCATCATGATCGATGACTACCCTTATGTTGAAGTTGACTTCTAAGGAGATCCAAAACTTGTTTTACCTGAAGGCGAGAAATGGGGTGATATAGGTAAAATAGTGTCATTTTGATTTTTTTTAAGTTTTTGATATTTTACAATTCTTTTTATTTTTTCATGTATCATAGACTAACTATTGGTTCCACATATAGATATTGGACCAGTATGACCATCATTCTCCTCATATCTTCAGTGACGAGGAGAACCGCAACTTTCACCAGTAGGATTTGTAGTCACTCCCGAAGTAGAGGATGAGATGTAGGATCTTAACATACCTGAGAATCTTACCGAGTTCAAGTGTCATGTTAAGGTTTTGATCCATAGTGTACCTAATACCAGGGTCAATGAGATCTGCATGTGCTTACAACGATACACTATTTGAGTACTAGAGCACATCAGTCAACTATTGTGCAAGGTTTCCCACGCTTTTGTCTCTTATGGAGTTCATCATCAGGACTAGTCTACTAGGATGCTATAGAGCCACATTTTTTTTGCATGTATTTTGATAGTATAGTCATGTGGCCATATGTGTCTCAGGCACAGTTTTTGTAAAACCACACACACACACAGATATACATATATATCAATGTTTCCTATTTGATCTATTTCTTGTTTAATATATTATGTTAATTGAAATTTTTACATTTGTTGCTTGAATGTATGTCTAAAACATAATTGGTCAATGCATCGGTTAATCTGTTTAGAATTCTAGAAATATGTTGATATTAAATGTAATCAAAACGTATTTTTAGAAGGAAAATCCTCAAAAACATGTGAAGCATAGTTGGACTTGGTACTAAATATACATTGTTCAGATGTAGTAATACGAGTTGTGAATCAATTTTTACCATCAAATAATGAATGCCATATGAAATAGCGTCACACAAAAATTCAATCACTACGCTATAATTAGCAATTTTACTCATTGAGAAACCAATATAAATCCCTTGTAAAATGACTAACTCGCCATTTAGAGCATAAACAGCCCATGTTGTGGAGGAAATAATGTGAGTACTACGGATAACACCATTAGCATAACCAACATATGGTTGAAGGAATGATGACATCTACAGATCAAATGTAATCCAATATTAACAGAGACAGTAGGAAACTTCGAAGGAAATACAATGTCAACACACTAACACACAACTATATATTATGTACATTATATAATTGCATGTTTGTATTGACACTTTCATCCAAGTCTTGATGATGAACCACACTAAGTGGTTCGAAGCGCATCCACAAAAAAATTGAAATTTGATTTACCGAAAGTATTTTGTCACAACATTAAAAATCACTAAATTTTGCATTCTGAAATTTTATCCTTGCATGGGAGGTTAATTTCTAATAAATTTTAAAAATTTGAAAAAATGTGGTTAAAGGTTTCTAAGAAATCTCTAGCCATTTTGAATCTATATAGTATATAATTGCATTGTTGGATCAATGCTTCCATCCAAGTCCTGATGATGAACCACGGTGAGTGGTTTGAAATGCATCAATAGAAAAATTGAAATGTGATTTACTGGAAGAAGTCTCTCATAACATTATGAATCATAGAAGTTTTCATTTTGAAATTTGACCTAATTAATTTTTAATGACTATACACCATTAATTAAATATAACATCTCTTTAATAATAACAATACTATCAATAATCACATTAATATTAATATTCGAATATTATTAATAGCATTTATCTAATATTAATATTATAAAGATGAATATTAAAAATAATAATATTACTATTTAATTTTATTATAAAAACTAACATTTAAAATTAATATCAATAATAATATATTCAATATTAATACTTTATCACTTAGTAATTAAAATGTTTATCAATAATTTTTAATTAAACATTTTAGTTAACAAGATTAAACTAATTCCCCGGATGGGGCAAATAGTGGAGTGAAGGGGGCTGGGGTGGGGATGCCACTGCCCCACTTGGCCAATATGCAGGGGGACATGGAATTACGCTTCCTATAAGTGGAACCCAAGGAAACTGAGAGCATTTACAATGAAATGAACTATATGACAAGAAAACACAAAATTTTAGGAATGTATGCATGTGAGCAGGACAAGGAATTAATGAGGAAAGGGAAAGCCAAAGGATGTATGGAAGATCTTTCAGTTGACATTGTCCCAGGAAGTCACTTCATTCTACAACCACGATGAAAGCATCGTGCAACGGACCAATGGGGTAAATGCAGACAACAGGTAAACAATAGAGAAGCTCATGTGAGGAGAATCTAGAGGAAGTTTTGCATGATTATAATACAATTCATAAATGAAGATATGCAGGGAAGTTCTATCCGGGCATTGGTGGAATGTCTTCATAATGGAAACTAGTTAAATAAGAGGAGCTCGACTTGGTGGGAATTTGTGTAAGAAAACAATATCTATGCCAAAGAAGGTAATTTATTCATTGGTCCCTGCTTGGGTGTTTCATTTCCAAAGTTTTTTTTTTATTGGACCTTACTATGTTTGGAATCCCATTTTCAGTGTTTAGTAGTCTTATTATCTTGGGAAGGTTTTATTTGTATATATGTGTTTACCCGAGATTGTGTAGATATATGATATAGGAAGGGAAACCTCAATATATTTACTTGGTTATTATCTTTGAGGTAAAATTATGCCATGGGTTAAGGTGGTGGAGTGGATTCCTAGTAATTTTGGTGGTTGTTGTGGGAGGGAGGGGGTGGAAATACTCTTGTGCATTAGCGAAATGCAGAAGCATACAAGGAATTTGATTGATAAGGTTTCAATCTTAGCCAAGAAGCCTGTAGATATCAAGTTCTCTGATCCAATAAAAAAGCTTGCAAATCTCAAGTTATATGCTCCAATAAAAATGGAAATGAGATACAATTCAATTGGATTCTCCTTCGAAATAGATGACCTTACTTTTTCTTAGTTATATATGTTAATAGCAAGTTTATTAAATTTATAAGTGGATTGTTCCTCAAAATAGATAACCCTACTTTTATGTGCTAGTATATATGCTAATAGTAGCTTCGCTACATTCCTAAGTGTTTATAGTTGCAATTTATTAATAAGCACTTTAACTATTTCTGTATTCTAATTACATATTTCTTACATTCCTAAGTGTTGATAGTTTTAGTTTTATTAATAAATTGTTTAACTATTTCAAACTGTATAATTATCCTTGTATATTTTTTATTCCTTTTTAAATCGAAAATATATATATATATATATATATATTTTCTCTTATATCATTGATTTGCCTCCCATGACAAACTAGTGAGCATAGTGTATATAATACACATATTTCTTAGTGAATAATACAATCATTGGGATTGCCAAAAAAAGCAACCAAGTTGACCTTGGGATTGTTGATGATGAAATTTTTTAAATGTAAAATGCCCAATGAAAAATGAAATGAGAATGTTATCACTTGGCTCCCATTTCCTTCCCATCTTCATTTGTTTTCACATTCCCCGACTTTATGCATATGTGCTTTGTTTAACTTCCGATCAAGGCAATTGAGAGCAGCACATAAAATAATAGAACAAGATCAGTAGAGCGCACACAACTCTAAGAAACCAAGACAACAGAATTGGATTTAAGGGACAGAGATAAAAAAACACAAATACACACAAATTGGAGAATAAAACACATACTTGTATTACAGGAGGCCTTGCCTTTCTTGGCTTGCTTAGGCAGAGGCAGGAAGCACAAATTTATAGATCAAGGAGGAAGATCTAAAATCTCCTAATCCTCCATGTGGATTACATGGATGTATAAGAAAATTAATGTGGTAGTTGCTTCGAGCAGCTGGGTGGCGTGTTAGGTTCAGCGTCATCGTCTATGAGAGATTCGGCAAGGTTAGTGGTAGATGGTGTGGGCAGTGAGGTTATTTGAATGTGGCTTCACATTAACATTCTCCCACTTGAAGACGAATGAACAATCTTGAATCAAGTCACACCAAGGCCTACCCTACCTCTACATAACTCATGCTTACTTCTTGGTAGAATATTAGTGAGCATATCAGCAGGGTTCTTATCTGTATGGATTTTTTCCAAAGATAACTACCCTTCCTCCAACACATGTTGGATCCAATGGTACATTAAGTCAATGTGCTTGTTTTTTGACTTAAATGTTGGATTTTTCACCAAGTGAATGACAATCTAACTATCACAGTACAACACATACTTGTCCTAATTTATTCCTATCTCTCCTAGGAATCGTTTCATCCACAACATTTCTTTACAAGACTTTGTTGCAACTATGTAATCTACATCTTTTCTAGAGATAGCTACTATTATTTGTAGCCTTGACACCCAAGATACAACTGCACCTGAAAATGTGTACAAATAACCTGTAGTAGACTTTCTGGTGTTGATATCTCAAGCCATATCTACATCTGTAAAACCTTCAAGCACAGTATCATTATGAACACAACATAATAAATAATGAATAGTAGCCTTAAGATACTTGCAAATCCATTTTACTTCTTTCCAATGTTGTTTTCTTGGATTGGCAAGGAATCTACTCACAAATCGCAATGAATATGAAATTTCTGGTCATGTGCATACCATGGCATACATCAAGCTGCCAAATACTGAAGCATAAGGAATCTTTCTCATTTCTTCCTTCTCTTTGTCATCACTGGGACATAAGTCAACACTCAACTTGAAGTGGGCTACAATGGGTGTACCAACTGGTTTGGCATCCTTCATATTAAACTTGTTAAGCACATTCTTGATATAATTGTCTTGTGACATCCACAACATTTTGTTTTATGTGTCATGCATGATCCTCATACCCAATATATTTTGTGTTGGACCCAAATCCTTCATTGCAAACTTGTTGCCCAAATCCTTATTCAACCTATTGATCATATTCTTATTATGCCAAACAATCAGAATGTCATGCACATATAACAATAATATGAGGTACTTTCCTTGAACATACCTCTTGATATAGACACAACGGTTAGCTTCGAACCTGTGAAAACCATGTTCTAACATGAATGAATCAAATTTATTGTTCCATTGTCAAGGTGCCTGTTTCAACCCATAGAGGCTCTTCTTCAACCTGCAAATCAGGTCTTCTTTTCCTTTTTCTATGAAGCCTTTCAGCTCCTCCATATAAATTTCTTCCTCTAATTCTTCATGAAGGAAAGAAGTTTTTACATCTAACTATTCACATTCTAAGTCTAAATTAGCAACAAGACCAAGAATGGCTCTAATGGATCACAAACAACAAGTGAGAAAATTTTAGTGAAGTCAATACTTTCCTTTTGGGTGATTCCTTTCACACTACGAGGAAAAGACCCTCTAGTGGATTTTTTTGAGGAACCCCTTATAAAAATAGTCCAGATATCCATTTGTAGTGGAGGTATCTAGAGGAGGTTCGTGGGTGAAGGTTTTTGCGGATGTTTTTTTTTCCAGTGTGCTTCTCATCATAAACCACACTAGTGCATTTAACTCACAAAACACTAGTGCGTACTAAAAATTGCCACTCCGAGACACTGTGCTCTCCATAAAAACCTGCCTGGTGCATCTCATTACTGTATATCATCGGTACACTACTCAGAAACATGCCCGGTGCGTCTTAAAATCCCATGCTCAAACATAAATAGGCCCAATGCACTAGGCAGAAACTACCCGGTGCGCCTCAAAAACTCGTGCACTGAAACATGGTTAAATAAACAAAAATTACTGCTGAGAAATTTGCATTTTCACTTCTTGAGTGCTCTAGAGCTCTCAAACATCGGTGTGAATTTCTCTTGTGTGAGGCACCCTACCATCAGTGCTCCCATTGCACACACTACTGCCATCCATTGTCCACCTTGTGGAGTTCGAATTTTGGAAAACGGTGGGAAAATTTAGTATTTCAAATTATTCAACAAATATGCCTCCTCGATGCCCAAATGTATAGTTATTTTACTTGTGTATCAATAATTAAACGTTTTAGCGGATTATATTTGTCAAAAATCTTAAATTTTATCATTTAAAAAAAATAAAAAAAATTCTTAAGCAGTGCGCTCAAGCGGTTTGGCTCGCACCATTCACGGTGCTGCCTGTGAATTTACAGGCTACACCGGGAAGTGCTAATAGAAATCGGACCAGGTTCTAGTGTGGTACCCAAAATGTGCATTGTGTTTTTTTTTTAAACCTGATATGGTGGTGTAGCTGTTTAAATTACCGCACCGTTGACTATGCACCAGTGTCGGGAGGGCGGTACACTGACCAAAATATGCACCCTGGGGCAGATATTTTGGTCAATGCACCACCCTCCTAACATCAATTCATAGTGAACGATGCATCCATATACAAGACCGCATCATTGACCATGTACTTATGTCAGGATGGCAGTGCGCTAACTAAACTATTCTCCCCGAGGCACATAGTTTGGTTAGCGCACTGCCCTCCTGACATCTGTACATAGTCAACGACACAGTTGTTTACAGGACTGCACCATTGAACATGTATTGATGTCAACAAGGCAGTGCACTGACTAAACTATCTGCCTTGGGGCGCAAAATGTTGTCAGCGCGCCGCCCTCCTGACACTGGTACATAGTCAACGGTGCGGTCATTTAAATGACCAGACCCTTGGCCATGAATTATTTTTGGGCGGTGCATTGACCTAAATATCCATCCCGAGGTGGATATTTTCGTCTATGCACCACACAATAAATTACATTTCATGTTTTGCGGCACGCAGAAAATTTCCATGCGCACCGAGGACAATGCGCGATAAAAACCGATGCAACAGTACCAGTGCATGACTGTTTTTTTGGGTGCACTCACTTTTTTTTTTTAATAATATATATATATATATATATATATATATATATATATATATATTTGAAAATGCATTTCTAATTTAATAAGAAAAATGTATTTAATATGTGAAACATGGAGCGACGTCGAAGGAGAGAACAAAGGTAACAACAAGAAAATATGGAGGACCAGTATAACGTTGTTCGCATGTGGGAGGCATGAGAGAGGGAGAGACTTATATACCCTCTCCCTATTACCACAACCACCCAGTTTCTCCTAAGCGAGGTAGGCCTCCTCAAGTTCTATGAGGAGGCTACATCCCTGAAGGCCCAAGGGCCTTAATGGGTTATTGGGACAGCTCATCTTCAGGTGGGATGCCCACCGACAGGATTTTTGGGTCGGGCCTAACCAGTGGTACGCGCCCACTGAGGAGGAAATATATTTTATTACTGGCCTATCTTGGAGAGGGCAGGATTTGCCCCAGTTCCCAGAGGTCCCTGTCGGCTATGCAGTAGGGGGTCAGTTAGTGTACATCTAGAGATACATTAGTGATGATATACTTTCTCCCACATATTTTCATGTGTCTGGTGGTCAGATACGTATTGCTTCATTTGGTGCAGAGGAGGTGAGGTGCCTCTCACTACTGCTGACGACCATTGCACACCATACCAATGATTGGCAACACATTAGTTTCCCACTTTTATTTTATGTTGATTCTTTATTATAGGTGACATGACTTGTGAGGCGATCTGCGATTTTTTTGCGGCATTTTTGTCCAACATTATATAGATGTTGTTCTTAGCCACGTGGGAGGTTTACCTTCCCTTTTACTTCCGAGTTTTTTTATTTATTTTTTGAGACGTTTTCAGAGACGAGGCCTACTTTTTTTTGGAAGCCTCGTGGGTCAATGATGCATGTACGGATGGAGATGTGGGGCCAGATGATGCCTAAGAGGGTCAAGTCTGACTTTTCCGCCAATATATCTCATTATGCACTGGAGTTGTTATCCAGTGTTGATGATCACACCTTCGTTCTGGTGACATGTCCGTATGATAGTTTGGATTGGTGAGGGTGTGCCAACATCCTCTTCACACAGGATGAGCCACCGGATGCAAGAGGTAATATTTATGTTTTATTTAAATTTATTCTAACACTTTCTTTAACTCGTTTGATGAAATTTTCTAGTTACTATTGTGTACTTAAATATATTTTTTAGATATTGGGTCATTCGTTGGCAATCAGATTCCATCACCACCGAATGATCTAGGTGTAGATCCTGCTGACGAGGAGATGGCAGAGGTAGAGGATCGGGCTAGTGGAAAAACTAGTCCTTATCAGGCACAGATACAGGCAGGTGTGAGGCATAGGCCTAACACCCGATTTAGGATGGATTTGGGTGACCAACTCTATCAACTCTTTGTTGAGGATGGAGTCAAGCGGGTTAATATTAGAGAGATACAGGCTTGTGATAAGCTGACACAGATATGGAGATTCATGCCCCGTGATATGTTGACCCTCATTGTTATGTAACCAACTCCAAAAATAGAAGAAATGAGATATCAACGCCTTAGAAATAAGCCACTTCGAGGGGGCAACCTCCAATACATTACATGAATGATCAATTCTTCGATGATACAATTCACAAAACCTCCTTTCTATATATAGGAGTCCATGGGGCCATAATATAATCCTAGTGGGCCACAATGTAATCCTAGCCGACCTAACAATAATAATTTAAGGGCACACTAATAACAAAATGGGGGTTACAAGGGTACAATAATAACAATAAGGGGGTTACACTAACAACAATAAGGTACTATACTAGTAATATAGGGACCTAACATGCCCCTCTCCTTCAAAAAAGTGTTGTCCTCAACGCTTGAGTAGCTCTGGGTGCTTTTGTATAAAATTCTCATCCTCCCATGTAGAATCTTCAGTGGGTAAGTTCTTCCACTTGATGAGATACTCTGAAATTGATCGATTCCGTAGTTGTCGAGTTCTTTTTTCCATGACTGCTTCAGGTTCCAATATGATTTTCCTTTCCCCATCAAGTTCTGGCAATACTGTTTGAACTGGAAGATTTTCAACTATAACCTTCTTTAAGCATGAAACATGGAAAACTGGATGTACTCGCGAAGAAGCAGGAAGCTCCAATTTGTATGCCATAGTACCAATATTTTGCAACACCTTGTAAGGACTATAGTACTTTGGCGATAATTTATTATCCTTCTTTGCTTGCTTGAGGGACATTTGTTTGTATGGTTGTAGCCGTAAAAATACCCAATCTCCTACATCAAAACTTCTCTCTCTACGATGTTGATCTGCCTGTTGTTTCATTCGATTTTGTGCCAAATTCAGGTTATCCTTTAAGAGTTGGAGAACTTCTTGCTGATGCTCGATGTGATCTTCCACTGCTTGAACCTTCGAATTTCCCCTTAAAGATGATGTGATGGATGGTGGATGATATCCATAAAGTGCCATAAATGGGGTCATTTTTGCTGCAGTATGGAAGGAAGTGTTATACCACCATTCAGCGAGAGGTAACCACTTGACCTATTGTGTTTGTTTATCAGATACAAAACAACGAAGATATTCTTCCAAACATTTATTTACTATCTCAGTTTGACCATTAGATTGAGGATGATAAGATGAGCTATGAGCTAATTGAGTACCCAAACAAGAAAATAACTCGGTCCAAAAATTTCCAGTAAAAATGGGATCTCTGTCGCTCACAATAACCCTTGGGCTTCCATGTAGCTTTTGAATTCTATCCATAAATGTAGTAGCAACCGTACTTGCTTTAAATGGATGAGATAAAGCACAAAAGTGTGCATACTTGGTAAGTCTATCAACTACCACCATGATGACACTCTTTCCTTCGGACTTAGGTAAACCCGTGATAAAATCCATTGAAATCTCCTCCCAACGTTGACCTGGAATGGATAAAGGTTGTAGAAGTCCTGGGGTCTTAATTGTTTCCACTTTATTCTGTTGGCAAACCAAACATTCCGCCACAAACTTTCGAATATCAGATTTAAGGCCATCCCACAAAAATTCTTTCTTCACCCTGTGGTAAGTTTTTAAAAATCCTGAGTGTCCTCCTAAAGGAGAAGTGTGCAATTCCAGAAGAATCTTTTGTTTTAGTTGGGAATTCTTACATAGATATAAGCGATCTTTGTACCATAAGGAATCATTTTTCCAACTAAATGTATCAGATGTACTAGGATCTTGCTGCAACTTTTGAATGAGTGTCCATACATCTTTGTCCTTCTTCCATTCATCTTTTTCTTCGGTTATCCAATCTGGTTGGATAATAGAAATGGCACAAAGCAATGCTTCCACCTCTTCATTCTTTCTTGAGAGTGCATCCGCAACAACATTAAGCTTTCCTTTTTTGTAGATTATTTCAAAGTCATAACCCAACATCTTTGTGACCCATTTTTGCTGCTCTTCTGAAGATAGTCTTTGTTCCAAAAGTGTTTAAGACTATCATGATCAGTTTTTACCTTGAAGTGTCTTCCCATTAGGTAAGTTCGCCATTTCTTTAGTGCATGTAGTATTGCTAACATTTCCTCCTCATAAATAGGTTTCTGTAAATACTTTCCTTTGATTGGACGACTTTCAAAAGCAATGGGTCTTCCTTCCTGCATTAAAACTGCACCAATTCCATTTCCTGAGGCATCACATTCCACAATAAAGGTTTTTGTGAAGTCTGGCGTAGCTAAGACCGGTGCTAGGCACATTGCCCCTTTAAGATGTTCAAAGGCCTTAGTTGCTTCAGGAGTCCATGAAAATGCATCTTTCTTCAATAATGTTGTTAGAGGTGCTGCTATTCTCCCATAATTCCTAACAAACTTGTGATAATACCCTGTTAACCCGAGAAATCCTCGCAACTGCTTTATGGTTGTGGGAACTTTCCATTCCTTAATGGCTTTAATTTTGTTAGGGTCCACTTTAACACCCTCGTGAGACACAATATGACCCAGATATTCCACCTCTTGTAGAATGATTGTCCAAAACTTGTTGGAGATCTGCAGAAATAGATGATTTTGATGTCGGAACTTCTAGTGAGCATAATTCTGCAATTACGCCTCGTTGTTCTTTCTTTAGAAGCTTTGTCATGACATTAGAGCTTATTATCCTTCCCGGCTTCCCTTCAATACCCCGTAATTCGACTTCCTTTCCTTCTGAAAAAAATTTCAAGAAAAGTTCTTGAAAATTAAAAGCTACCGTCCCCAGAGATTGTAACCATTGTACTCCTAGTACAACATCAGAACCTCCCATAGGAACGGAAAGCATTGGACTAGTCAATACATATTCCCCCATGGTTAGCTTGATATTATGGCATTTTCCAGAGCAATTTATAGTTCCTCCATTTGCAACCATCACTTGACATTCTGGTGCTGGGTATAGGAAACAATTTAATTCCTTGGCTACCTTACAATGAATAAAATTATGGGTGCTACCTCAATCAATCAACACTATTACCTTTCTCTTCTTGATTTGTCCTTTTATCTTGAGAGTTTGAGGAGTGGTAATTCCTGCCAGTGCATTACACGATATGGTTGGATTCATTTCTTCCTCTTCTGGGGCTGGTTCCTCGTGTATATCCTCTTCTTGTTCATTTTCTTCTTCCTCTTCACAATCTATGTAAAATAATTTCTTCTCAGCACACTTATGACCTTTAGTGTATTTGCTATCACAACTATAGCAAAGCCCTTTTGCTCTTTTTTCTTCCAATTGTTGTGGTGCCAACCTTGTAGGTTGTGGAAATCTAGGCGTAGCAACACTTCCTTCTTTATAGAACTGAGTGGTAGGCTTCCTTGTCGCCATAATTTTACATTCAACTTTTCTTGCCAACCTGAATGCCTTCTCCAATGAATCAGGTTCCAGAACGTGAACTTCATACTGGTGATTCGCCATGATTTTACAAGATAATATAATCTCGTGAGAGATTCACCAAAAAATTATATATAAATATTATATTATTAATAAAATCGCTTTCCATTTTTCCTATGTATCATGGGGATTCGCCCATTTATTATACATATAAATTTAGGGGGGTTCTTAAAATTTTTCCCCGTTTCTTCTTTATAGAATTGAGTGGTAGGCTTCCTTGTCGCTATTATTTTACATTCAACTTTTCTTGCCAACCTGAATGCCTTCTCCAATGAATCCGGTTCCAAAACGCGAACTTCATGTTGGATGTTATCCTTTAAAGTGCCTATGAAGAGATCAATCCTGTGTTCCTCTGGAATATCAGTTACCCTTATATTCAATTTTTGGAAGTCCTCAATGTGCTGCCCCACTAAACCCTTTGTTTGAGATTTATCAATTGGCTAAAGAAGGTGTTGCTCTTTGTATCCTCATAATGTGCTATCATTTCCTCCGTAAAAATTGACCAAGTGACAATTTTTTTACGGGAGCAAAGCCATCGATACCATACCAATGTATTTTGTTCTAAATGTAAAGTTGCAATGCGTACCTTTTGTGTGTTTTGCACATTATGGAGATCAAAATATTGCTCCATCTATAGTATCCATGTTACAGGATCCTTTCCATCAAACTTCCTCATATCCATTTTTGGAATATGGTGGTTCTTCCCACCAACATTAGAGTTTATGAAATCACGATTGACATTTATTTTGTTCTCATCATGAGGTTCTTCTACTATCTTTTCACCATTAGGAAACATTTCTTGTATCAACTTTGTCAAACCTTCGATGTCTGCTTTTAGATCATTCTTCATGTTTTCCATGTTGTCATTCATGTCATCCATCTTAGCTTCCACGCCTTTCTTCAAACCGTCCATCTTCGCTTCCATGCCTTTCTTCAAAACTTCCGTTTCATTTTTTGTTGCTCTTTGCGAGAGTGAAATTTGTTGCACTTGCTCTTGTAATTTTGATAGATCATGTTGCAATTCTTCATCTTCATGAGTCATAGTAGAGCCTTCTGAAGGCTTAATGAGTGTTGAATTATTTTTATGGGGCATATTTTAGGACCCGATACTGATATCTATTCTACAATATGCCCTTGGAATCAATTCAAATTGATTCTTCAAACAAGACTTATGCAATTCACAAAAAAAATACACACCTTTTTCTTGCTTTTGAGGAGCTCGATATTGAAATTGGATTATATCTATAATTGAAGCACTTCAATATTTGAATTTCTCTACTGATGTAGCCCTCTGAATTATCTTTATAATGCCATAGGTCTGACTTGATTTGGATTCTCCAAGACAAAGTTGTGTCCAATCTCCCGCAATGACCTAATTATGGACTGGTTCAGTACAACGAACTTGTACGACTTTCCACGTGTCATTTTTTCGTCCTTCGGCTCTGAAAGTGATATCCAAGAAACTACAGTCCATCTACTAGCAACCAATTTTTACGGCACTCCAATCCGATGCTCAGAGAGAGAGTTATAAAGATTTTCCCATGATCACCTCTTTGAGATGAAATTCAGGAGCCTGAAAAAGCACTACCTTCCACAGATCATATCTCCAAAAATATTGCGAACCAAGATCTGAAATTTTTTGACGTTGTTCCTCAGGATTTTTTCTTTGCACCCTATGAATTTTGGCTTCTAAGACTTCGTAGAAAAACTTTTATAGCGCAATTTCCACGATGACCTGTTTAGGAGCCTGAAAAACTACCTAACTTCCACAGATCATATCTCTGTAAATATTGCGAACCAAGCTCTGAAATTTTCAAAAGATCTTCCTCCAGATTTCGGCTTCGCACCCTAAAAATTTCCGCTTCTGAAACTTCGTAGAAAAAACGTTATAGCGAAAATGCCACGATGACCTGTTTAGAGTAGCGAAACCCTAGAATCCAAAGCTCTGATACCAAATGTTGTGTAACCAGCTCCAAAAATAGAAGAAAAGAGATATCAACGCCTTAGAAATAAGCCACTTCAAGGGGGAAACCTCCAATACATTACATAAATGAACAATTCTTGGATGATACAATTTACAAAACCTCCTTTCTATATATAGGAGTCCATGTGGCCATAATGTAATCCTAGTGGGCCACAATGTAATCCTAACCGACCTAACAATAATAATTTAAGAGCACAATAATAACAAAATGGGGGTTACAAGGGTACAATAATAACAATAAGGGGGTTACACTAATAACAATAAGGGACTATACTAGTAATATAGGGACCTAACAAGAAGGGGGAGGTTACAACCAATGATCGATTTGATGTCACCAGCTCCAGCTTCATCCCAACCTCATCACATTCAACATCTCACCAGCAACATATCACTTCTTTCACTCTCTCAATTGAGAATCCAACAAAATTTCTTTACCAAAATTCTTCCTTCCCTAGCACTAGGATCTCTACTCAATTTATAAGGCAATTGATGGTAGTTTCTCAATGAATGACTTTCTAATAATGGGCAAGACATGTTTCCAAGTTTAGAGGTGTTAGATGTACACTTGGATTTGAATTTTGACACATATGGACTCTTCTAGAAGGCACTGGCCATGTGCAGATTCCGCAACAATGAGAATTTCGCTCCCATTTGACCAACACACCCTTGAATATCGGGAAGTGCATTACAATGCACCCTTGAATGGAGGGAGATTCATATGTAACGCAGTTAGTACCTTGAGAGGCAATGTTGGTGAGCTCATAAGTGATATAACATATACTTCAAACCTTGGAAATATCACAATAGAATCCATGAATGATTTTTTCTTCTCATAGGGAATATAGCAACTGAAATGTAAAGGGATGATAGACCCTATTTCATTGGTCCTAAGGATGATGTCCAGTTTGACCAGGTCATGGGAGATGATGCCCAAATTGACCTATAACACTATTTTCTCTGCCAAATAATAGTCCAAGGAGGAAATCTTAGAAGGTATTGGAAACAAGATCGTAAATTTTGTGAAAATTTCCATAGTGATAAGTGAGGACACTACACTTGATATGTGAGGATATGTGTGTATATGATATCTCACAAACACTGCCAAAATCAATTGGAATTTGCAACCAGTATGAAGTTTGGAAACAACATTTAGATTATGAGTATCTATATTTCAGATGTTTCAAGTGCCATGAATACAACCATCTCTTTATGTATTGTCCCTTGAATCTCACATAGGCAAAAAAAAAAAATCTACAAAAATTTGATCATGAGGGTTTTTCGAAAAATCCAACCTCATAAAAAAAACTCTTGAGAACAAAATGTAGCAACACCAAAGTATCACATTTAATCTTAAAAATATTATGAGGCATTGGCTAGAGAAGAGGAAAAAATTCCAAATCGGGTACATCCCCAAGAAACACATCAAGAGAAGGGGAATGGAAAAATAGAAGTGGAAGCTCATAAGAGAAAAATGCTAGAGGAATCCACAAATAATGCACCAATAAAGGAAATTAAGAAGTCAGATGTACAAGGAACAAGGATTATTGATGGGATGGAGTACACAGATATGGATGAAATCACATTCTGAAACGTAATTGAAGAGTGGACAAATAAGGACCCATAAAAGATATCAAATCAAAATAAAAATTGTTTAGATAAACATAATTGTTGCTACAAAATAAAAGTAACGCAACTTTGAAGAGATAAATCCCATCCCCAGTAAGTATTATTATCCAAATACAAAGCTTCAAAGATACTCCAAATCATGTGAGGGAAGAAAAACTTAAAATACCACATCCCAAAACATTGAAATAAAAACTTAAATACCACATCCCAAAAGTTATTTCAAATAATTACTCATTTGAAATTAATCCATATTTATGAAATATTATCATTATTATCATTGCATGACTTATTCCTATTTACAGTATTAAAAAACAAACTTGAAGAGATTTTACAAGCACAAACTTATTTAAATCTAAATATGTAAGAAATTATCAATCTTCCATATATAATATGCATATTTTATACTACGAATCTAGTAAGAAGAAATTCAATGGCTTATATATTATTTGAAATCAAATCAAATTTCATTATTCATATATTATTTATTACTCACTTTTGCATAATTAAATTGTCAATAATTTGAATTACAAAGCTAGTTATCTATAGCTTTAGCCATATATGAATAATCATTTAGATTAATAAAAATATTTGAAAAAATATATTGAGATTTACCGTAGAAGATTACAAGAAGTAATGAGATTATAAGCTCTGTGAACATTAATTTTTTTGTCGAATATGTTTGAGATTCATTACGTATTTCTCTCTAAAGTAATCTCCCGTAAAAAAAACCTAAAAATAGCAATTCCATTTCCCTGAATTTTTTTCCCCTTCAATTTACGTCTTCATGAATAAACAGATATATAAATTAAAATGGAGATCAAACTAAAAGTAAAATGTGCCACATGAATTTAAAGGTCGCCTTTAATAAAATTAGTTGAACTTCATTCTCCGGGAAGGTCAACTCAAATCATTTATATAAACTTTGTAAAGCCCCTCTCTCTCATTAAAGTAAAAAGACTTGACATTTTACACACTATAAAACTTGAACCAACTTCATGTTCAATTTAAAAAATTTGTTAAAATTATTTACATAAAACCTTCTCCATAACATGTGAATCATAGGTTGGTGTTAAAATATTTATTAAACCATGATACATTAAATGGAGGCCTTTGTTGAATTTTTTTATCAAACCATCGTACTTAATCTATTGTTCAAGGCCCACTTACCTCACATCACACGTGTGATAGTCATCGGGTTGGAGGAGAGTGTTTATACATCCTCCAACTTCCCACCTGATATCAAATAAAAGTCATTCACCCAAAACAAGATCCATTGTTGGGATACGTCGAGTCAAATAATGCAGGGTAAACGTCCTCTAATTCTCCGGCGAGCCTTATTTCCTTCGCCATAGGCCCATAGATGCGCCTAGGTAGGAAATGCCTGCCATCAGATTAAAGTTGTAGATCATTTTGCGGCGGGCATTTCCTGCCTAGGCGCATTTATGGGTCTATGGCAAAGGAAATAAGCCTCGCCTAATTCTCTACCCAATATAAGAGGAGAAACATTGATTTAAGTCAACTCTAATCCTAGGTTTTCTCATCTGTTGATAGTTACATTATGACATAATGATTGTAATTTTAATACTTTTTTTTTTTTTTTTATAAGTAGAAAAGTATGATGCTTGATATTACACCTTTCATAGTTTCCATTTAGATAAGTTATTAATATAAATATATAATTTTAGCTAATTTTTAGTTTTGTTTTATTTTTATCTTTGATTCTGTCATTTTTTGTTTCAAGTTTTATGTAATATTAATTTTTACTTGTGGTGTTTCAATTTAATATCATTAACTACATGTTGAATGTAAGTCTCTTCCACTTAAAGCTTCGCATTTTACACTCTTTTTGTTATATAGGTAATCTAGTCATATATATTTCCCTATCATAATACTTTTTATAATTTGATATAGGGAACACTCCCTGAGACAAAAGGTGGCTGACGCTTTATCCTGTAGCAGGAGGGTTTTAAACCCTCAATTAATGTATTTTTTTTCTTTGATTGTGTCATTTTTTTTGTTTCAAGTTTTATGTAATATTATTTTCTTCTTGCGATGTTTCAATTTAATATCATTAACTACATTTTGAATGTAAGTCTCTCCCACTTATTGCTTCACATTTTACATTATTTTTGTGATATATGTAATCTAGTCATATAAGTTTGCCTATCATAGTACTCTTTATAATTTGATATAGGGAACACTCCCTGAGACAAAGGGAGGCCGACCCTTTATCCTGTAGCAGGAGGTTTTTAAACCCCCAATTAATGTCACCGGGAGAATCTGGGAACTAGCAGTGTGATGGGAAGATATTCAAGTCTGTGGTTCCTCCAATATGGCCAAGTTTCAACAAAAGCTCAATATTCTTAAGTCAAAAATAAAAAATGGAACAAGGAGGATTTTGGAAATATTTTCCAACAAAAACAACAGTGAGGTACAAATGAAAGAGGTTCAACAATAAATAATTTAGGAGGGAAGAATTGAGGATATGGTTAGAAAAGAAGGAGAACTACTCACAAAAATAGAGGAAAAAAAGAAACAAGAGAAAATATTATGGAGGAAAAATTCAAGAGCCCACTGGCTTCAAGAAGAGGAGAAGAACACAAATTTTTTTCGTAAATCAATTATCAAACATTAACATCATAATAGGATTTTTTTTTTAAGGAATGGGTAAGGTTTTTTATATTAATAAAAATGGATTATGGGTCAAAACCCTTACACAATTTTTCTGATATCTGACAAAACAAGAGATCATCAATCCATACAAAATGATTGCTAGTTATAGAGTTGTAGATCCTTCCTATATTGAATACATAGCTACTAAGGACTCAACAAAAATACCCAAGGATTAAGATATATTTACATGGCATCATAGATAATCGAGATTTTTAAAAACATCAGTCACCAACCATAACATGTTCATCAGCAACGTCCATGACCAACGAGGTCGGAACCCTGTGAGAGATGATGACATTTCCTTTCCGGAGCAACATTGGAACAAAATCCCATTGATTCAATCTAAGTGAGACCAGTCTTGGAGATATAAAATGTAGCAACCCGAACACTGAGAGAATTAACCTACTCATGGGTACCATTCAACATTTGCATCTTGCATCGAATTCAAATTCCTATACACATGGAAGAGATCCAACTACTGAAAATGAGAGGTAGTTACAATAATCATTTAAATCAGTGGAGAATAATTTGAGTGTGGTGACTTCTTGGCCTTATTCATTTGGAAAATAACAAGCATTGAATTGCTGAAAACCATTAGGTTAGGTATTTTCTTTGTAATATCTATTTCCAAACCTTTCCACAGAGTGAGATACTTAGCTTTATTTTTGGTCACTAGGCCAAGTCCCCAAGTATATTGAGACATAAATTTTCCATCAGGGTTAAGTAATGCCCCTCTCACTCATGCCTCCCCCTGGATTACCTCTCGAAGCCCCGTAAAAAAATGAGAAAATTGGGATTTTTCCAGTCTCCACTTAGAGAAATATGACTGACTAAGCCCGATAGAAGGAACCTCGTTAGTAACTGGATAGAACATATATTTACATGGAAGATTGAAATCCTTTCTCTCCTTCATTCATTTGCATTCCACTTAGTTAATATCCTCAATATTTGGCATTAAATCCGCTTGCAGAGATAGATTTGAAGAGCATATTTTTTGCTTTAAAGGCAACCATCAAAGATGAAATAGAGTGAAAACCCACAAATCACAAAGAGATGGATAATTAATTGATTAGATAATATAGATCATTTTTATTGAACCAAATCAAATTCAATGGAGACTAATTCAAATATCATGGAAAACATCCCCCCACTATTTCAACTAGATCATAATGTTGCCTTAATGTGAGAGGTGTCCAATGTTGAATCTGAAGAGTTAGTAATGTCTATGCCAACAAACAAAGTGTCTCATCTAGACAGGTTCACAACATTCTTTTTTTCCAGACTCGTTGTAAATTATTTGGCAAAGAAATCTATGACCTAATGGAGGAATATTTCCATACTTGTTGGAAAATCCTTGACATCGTGGAGGAATATTTCAATGCACTCCCTTTATTTCCAACTTTGAATTCCACACTATTAAAACTAGCACCCAATTCTAATAAGGTCAGTGATCCTAGTAGCTTCAAACCAATAGCATTGTGCAAATTGATATATAATATTATTTCAAAAGTTACTGCAAATCATATAAATATTCTCCTACCAAATCTAATTTCAATGGGACAAATAGGTTGTATGAAGGGAAAACCGATATTAGACGAAATAGTAGTAGCCCATGAGGTCCTCCATTCATCTAAAATGTATAAAAAGGCAAGAATAATAATTATGCTTGACTTACCTAAGGCATTCAAAAAACTTAGTTTGGCTTATCTCTTCAATGTTCTCCCAACCTTTAGCTTTTCAAGTATTTGGATTAACTACATAGGAGCTTTGGTTGCAATGCATTTCTTCTTGGTGATGCTCAATGGGTGTCCTTACTCAATATTCAAGTCTTCAAGTGAAATTTGGAAAGACGGCCCTATCTCACCATTCATATTTAATCTTGTTGAAGAAGGGTTAGGACAAACCATAAAGATAGCACTATCACAAGGAAAGATAAAAGGATTAAGACTATGGTCACTGCTCTTCCCATGTCCCATCAATAGCTTATTGATGTTACAATGCTAATGGAATTTCTTATAGTAAGAGAAGCTAGAGGTATAAAATAAATCATGGAGGACTTCATGGAGGCCTCAATTACATCCATTAATGAGGGTAAATCTCAAATTTATTTCTTTAATACTAACATAGTAGTGCAGTGGTTCTTATCCAAATTGTTGGGTTTTCAACGCAGTTCTATCCCTACTAAATAGTTGGGGGTTCCTTTGGTAAAAAAACTCCCTTAAAACTCTCACTGGAAGGAATTAATCCAAAAAATTGGAATTTTGGAACTTCATATCTCTAAATTTTATTGGTAGATTGGTCTTGTTAAAATTAGCCTTGCAATCCCTTTTGATGTATTTTTCTCTCTTTGTTGGTGGTTACCAAAGTAATCCTCAGATCCACCAAGTTTACCTACAAATCCTTTCTCTATGTAGGGGCCATGTGGGAAATAAAATGGGTCCTTGTATCTTGGGATAAATTATGTCCTCCAAAACTGGCGAGAGATATTGATCTTCTTTATCCCAAAAATCTAAATAACGTTTTTTTTTTCTTTTTTTGGGTTGGGGGTGGGGGGGGGGGGGGGATTATGGTGGAGGTGGATCCATGGTGTCCAAGAGTTATGGAGGAAATTTTGGAGCAGGAAATACAACCCATCTCAATCATGGAAATAGAAATTGAGAGCTAAAAACCATGTTCAAGGATTTTCATATGGAATTTGGCCAACACTAATAAATTCATCATACAATAAAATTGTCACTGGGAATTCTGAGAGGGAAACGATGTCTTGTTTGGAAGAACATGTGGCATCAATATCCAAATATTGGTGGTAGGGTAAAATTCATTTTTATGGAATATCTTATGAAGTATAGGGGTATCTTGATAGTAGTATATTATTGACACTATACAACATAGCACACCACTTGGAGAGAATGAAAAAATAAGGAAAATTGTACTTAAACTCTTAATCAAGCCATTATGGACACATTAATGGAAGAATTTCACAAACTAAAAATCTCACTCTCCAAGGGAGAAGAAAAACTTTGATTGGGATATAATCAAAAGAAAATTTTCACAATGAAATAGAGATACCAACTAGCTATAAGTCACACTAATCTTCCTCATTAGCTGATTTGGAAAATGTTTGTTTTTTGGTGTAGCGGTACAACCACCCTCCAAAATGTTTCCTTTGTTTCCATTTTGGAGTCTTCCTTCCTATCCACATGAGCTTATCTTGTACTATTATCAGGTATTCATGTTTTGATGGATAACTATCTTTTCCATCTGTGCTTGTGCTTGCTTGTTTTCTCACTTAACTAATCTTTCTGAGTCACAAGCTTGGTCTTATAGCAGTTATCATCTTGCCTCCAGAAACTTTGAAATCCTTAAGGGAAATCAAACTTGGTGACTGGAATTTCACATTTTAGACTATCATTCATCCTTGACCTTGGAAATTGTGTACTCATGGAAGGCAGCCCAGCATTCAGCCCAAAAAATGCACAATCCCTAGCTTAGAAACTATGTAGTTTACTGTGCATGAAAGTTTCCCAATTCCCAACAGTCTACATGGAAATTTTCCTGGAAAAATGAAAAAAATATAAAATATAAAAAGAAAAAAACCATCCCTAAAAATATAGGGATCCATTATTAGTATCCGGAAGGAGGGACACTTGCTATTTTTAGAAAATTCCACCAAGTGTCGCTTTTTCTTTGATTTTAGGTTGTGTGTCATAAACATTAATTTTCTCATATCTATTTAATAGATGCCTCTAGAGCTCATTTGAAAATTTTATCTTGGATCTATAGCATTCCCAAGGAGAGCAAGGAACTTTTGGTGCAGTCGTCATCGCTTTTGTGATTGAGTTTAGCTTTTATTGCCTTTTGTCACTTGTTTTGTCTCTTTTTGTCGTTTCGCTTGTGTGAGTGTTTTTTTTGCTTGTTTATCTTCATGCTTTCTAGTGTTTTAACTTATTTTAGCTTATAGAATTGTTGTTTCAAGTTTTTGTTTTCTTTCACAAGTGTCGCATTGGTTTTCTTATTTTTGCACCGATGGTCGTTGTTGTGGTGACTCTCCTCACATATTTGATTTTCCTTACATTTGTTCAGATTCTGCACTTGATCTACATTGAGTCATTCATAATTAGTCATATATTCACTCAACCTCACATCATCACTTATTTATGCTCATTTTCCACACTTCCACTGGGAAGATATGCATTTTCCTTAGCCATATCTTGCCTTTCCTAGTTGAGCACTGTACAATCCTAAGGCTTAAGCCAAGATCTTGGCCTATGGAACTGTGTAGTATGCAGTACACATTGTCCTAACTGCACAATGCATAGTTCCAGGGCCTAGGATGAACTGCATATTGTGTATTCTCATGCCTCGGGCTTCACCCTTGACCGTTGGGACTGCGCAGTGCACAGTTCCGATAGTTAGTCAGTCTCCCTTGTTGATGAAAATTGTGAAAATTATCTCATTAGTTGCCCGGTTTGCATCTTAATCATTATGTGAAGTTAGATTTGAAAAATAATAATCTTTTCTTACCATGAATGTCTCTTTTTCCCACATATACCAGAGTTGTGAATCACTTCTCTCTAGCAGTCACTGTTACCATGGCACCAAATAGAGATGAGTCGAAAGAGACCACTAAAATAAGTACTGGGAAGTAATTGAGCAAATGCTAGTAGAATTTACAGTATATGTAGACACTCAATTTTTTATAGAAAAGGATTCAACAATGACATGGTAGCAAGTTAATGAAGTTATTTCAGCAAAGATCCTTGAATAAGATATAGAGGACCAATAGGTTTATCTCAGTATCTGGAAGTTAGGACTATATAGGGTTACATGCAGATATCCAACCTTCCCATGTGCAATTATCATCAACTGGATTGTTTCAGACATTAATAAGAAAACCATGACATTAAGCAATGACAACGGATATAATATTCTACCTTTACGGAAAAGTATTATCAATCCATGTATCATTTCTCGATCTAGTGAAGTTCATGGAATCATATTTCTATGCCACCAATAGCTATGTGAACATGAGAGGTATTTTTAAAGGCCGGGTGAAGGAGCCATCGAATTTTTGATAGACACCCACCAATTTATACAAGAAAGAGTCACTCAAGAAGGCCTACTGGCTCTTGGTGATATTATCTTGCAGTATTCATGGTCAGTAGAGCATAGAAACCTTTCTTGAATGGTGGCAAGTATTATTGAACCAGGTTTGAGTGATGGGAAGCCGTTCAACTAGTTATATATATTGGCTCGACAGTTGAGAGCCCATGTAGCACAGACCCAAAATCCTCCCAAGGGTGAGAAATAATTTTTTGTATGTCTGCATATTTACTGGATGCAATATGTGCACATAATTAGTTTCCTGGCATGAACCGAACATCGACGCCATGAGAAATTGTCATGCATATATATTGAAAAACTATTTTGAAGTGTAGTCATCGAGGAGTTACGGAATAGATAACTGACCATTTCATCATCTCTCTTTATAATACCATCTTTAAAGAAGAACCACCTTTCATGTCATGAGGAGAAATGGAGGAAATAGTAGAGATTGCAAATTGTTTTACCTCACCAGGTGGAACCTTCCTTAGAGTTTTCAATGGAGAGAAGTCATTGCATGTTTTGCTAAGGTATGCCACTGACAATATTGGCATGCATTAAGTGTCATATCATCTCGCCATAAGGTTGTCAGCAACTTTGCGGACGCTAGCACATTTGGCCCTATTTCCGACGGCCAAAATGTCGCTCTTGCGACACATAGGCGTCCCAAGAGCTACACTTTGAGGTGGGGAAAAACGTCGGTTCTCCTAAAGTAGGAATTCCGACACTTGTCTTAATTGTTGGTATAATGAAGGTAATTCCGACATTTTTTTGGTGGCGTCACAATTCTAATGTTTCAAATTGGCCGTCGCTCTTTCGACGTTTATAAGAGTCGCTATTCTGACGCCAATGAACACTATTACTGATGTCTTGAGCGTCACTCTTTCGAAAAAAATAAGCATCGCTAGTCCAATGCTTCTAAACGTCAGAATACTGATGAAAATAAAATATTATTTAAAAAAAATTAACGTTGTAATACCGACGGAAATAAAATATTATTTAAAAAAATTAACGTCGTAATACCGACGGAAAGAAAATATTATTTCAAAAATTTAACATCAGAATACCGACAGAAATAAAATATTATTTAAAAAAATTAACGTTGAAATACTGATGGAAAGAAAATATTATTTAAAAAAATTTAACGTCGGAATACTGGTAGAAAAAATAATATTATTTTAAAAAAATTAACGTCAAATTTTTGAATACTACTGATTTGATAAATTTTACATAGTTATGCTCATGTGATATATAGACCTTAACTCTGTTTAGGTGTTTTCTTTTACACTTTTTTCTTCATCACTACGTAAGATCCAATGACAAATGTGTCACCTTGAGGTTGGTTGGCATAAGTATTTCAAATATTAAAGACATTAACTCTTGATTTACACACACACGTGGAAATTCACTTTGATCATGATTTGAAATTTGTCAAGGGACACTGGTATATCCTTCTAGTATTTTCAGAATAGAAATCTGACCACTATTGATTTGTTTACTATAAATGTCTATAAAAATTAATTTGAATCACATCTTTATCATTGCTGCTTGAAATTGAAGTGGAAATATTTAATCCTCACCTTGTAACATCATTGTACATAAAGTAGTGGAATTTCACATCTGAACTTTCCACAATATTGGCAATAATATCCAACAGGATTAACAATTATAAGTTATATTTTTAGATAATGAAGCATTAAATAGTTTAAGACCATAAAGCATTCATGGCAGTGATATTCTAGATAGTGGTAAAGGTCAACCCAAATTTAGTGTTGAATAATAATTAGAAATCATTTTTGTGATTTAACATAATAACCATCATCAAGACGAATAAGTCCTTGCAAAAACCAATGACTTGAAACAATAGGGTGTGGTATTCTAACAGCTAAATCAATTATTTTGCATCAAATCAAAAAGAGTATCTTTCACAGGAGAAAATTGCATGGAGAGGAACCTTTTCCTGACATTGTGAAACACTTAATACAGTCCCAAACATAAAACATCAATCTAAACTAAACTCTAAATTATAGTTTCAAATGAGTTCTCTGCCTTTCTAGTATAAATTAAACTCTCTTTGTTTCCTCTCAGAATTTCTACCCACTAGTTTGCCACTACCTTCTCAAAAAATTGGAACAATGTCAAAAAATGACAATTCTCTAGCTAAACCATCCCAGATGCTCACTGATCTCCCGAGACCATCTTAATAATCTCAGAATCACCTACAACTAGATCAAACAATAAAGGTCAATATTCTCACTCAAAAGGTATAATTGTACTATAAATGAAAAGAAAAGGCAAAGACCTTGATAGATCACTTCAATTGCAACAAGAGGTCCAATTATTGCCATCATATGAATTATTGTTTTGAACAGCTCCAGGGGAGGCCAATCACACAATGAATAACAAAAAAAACTGACCAAGGTTTTTAAACCATGCCAACAAACCAAGACACAAAGGCAGGCCACTTCTGACACACACTCCACCCAACAGGATGCCACCTTTAAGGGGTCCAGAACCATTTCCAGCAGGTTGAAGAGAGATACTTCTAGGGAGATTAATCAGTTAACATCATGGTAATGTAAACAATGAAGATATTTTTAATGGTTTTCAACCTGAACTCCAATGTAGAGTTTGTTTAGAGATTCAAAAATGGGGGAGGAGGATCTATGTCCCACCCTAAGGATTTAAAATCTTAGAAAAAATTTATGGTACAAGGAGGAAAAAAATTTGGCCTAGCATCTATGGATAATGGAGTGTTTATGAGATGGGGTAATCCACAAAAATTTTGAATCGAGTACAAGTACTAAAGGTCTGCCCCCCGTACTGAGCATTTGAATTTCGTAGATACAAAGAATTTGAACCTTCAATTCATTAGCATTTTTGTCGAGAGGTCACTTTGTAATAATTTTTATTGTTCACAAAATTAAACACTCAGTTTCAAAACCCCACCCCCCCCCCCCCCCAACACAAAATAAACCCTTTAGGATGCTCCAATGATAATAACACTTTGGGTAGCATTGTTGAATTTACCTTAGATAAACGGTTGAAGATTTCAAAAAAAAAAAGGAATGGATTCTGGAATAAAGTTAAATGTAATATATTCAAATCAATGAATCTAAAACATCTGGATCATATCATGATGCCAAGAAAATGAATGAGAACGAGGATAATATAACACCATAAGTTTTGGTAACTATTGTTTAATTTACCCTTAAAACTTTGGGAATATTCCGCTTATGGAACCAAAAACAACACCTTGAAGAAACTGTTCAAGATTTCAGAAGATACAAATAATGGTATAGCCTAAACCAATTTCTATTCAAGTCATTGAATCTAAAACCATATTTAGTGTCTTAAGATGCAAGAAAATGACATAACATTCACCTTGGTTGTAATGCCTACGTTAAGCATTGACTTGAAAAAAATGCAATGGAAAAAGAGCATCCAGAAGATCTACAATTGACTATGCAGAGAAACAGTTGAAGATAAAGCCATCCAGGATGCTAGGGAATTCTCCTTGATAATTGAAAAAATCTCAAAAAGAGAAAGAAAATTCAAAGAATGTAATTACTTTCAAATCCTGCAAATGAATTGATGATAATGAGAAAAAAAATAGGAATGCCTTGGAATGAAGAAAAAGGTTGTCAGTCAAACAACAACCTGCCTGAATATCATAGTTACTCCTTCGACTACAGTGATTTATTTATGAGAATTACCTTGTTATTATATTTGTTTTATCCCCATTGTACCTTGTATGTTAGTTAAATTTCATGGTGGATAAGAACATTAGGGACACCTATTTATGGGAATTCATAATGTATAAGAATTTTAGTAGGATCACCTTTTGTTACAAGCAAGTTGTCAAGGATCCGAGATCTTTAAATGTTCAATAAAATATTTTTTTCCAAAATCCCCCAGTGTCACATCCCACTGCCTCTCCACATGATCAAATATGAGTATAGACTGATATTTCCCACATATTTGAGCCACGAAAGGATGAAGACCAAATTCTATTGTTCGAGATGAGCTAAGTAGTTATGTCTGTAAGTAAATCACTGCATAGTTTTAGTAGAATCCCTCCATGGATCCGAGCCTAGGAATATTATAGATCCACTAAACCGAGTTGTAGTGATCCTTCACACACATCTGATTTGTGAGATGACACAGTCCTGAAACCAATATTGATTGGTCTGAGGTGTAAGGAATTGTTTTGAGGTCTGTATAATTATACCAGTACAAGACTAATGCTAGCGTATGCATGTGGCAACTCTCCCCTTAATTGTACCTCTTCTATAACATTGTTGCACCTCCTCTGTTCTAACATAATCTAAATTGTTGCTATTGTTGGTGCACCTCTGTTTCTGAACATGAGCACTGTTAGAGCAACAAGGTAAGAAAACTCTAGCACTCCCACTTTACAAGTGTTCTCCACCAAGGAAATATACTATTACAAAACCTTGAACCCCCTATATGCTAATGGAAACATCATCACATTGACCATCTGTGAACCTAAAGAAATATAACCTTAAACCACTACTCCCTTCTATACTCTGAAATATCTTTAGAATATTAAAAGTGTGCATTCCTTGTTCAAGGAAGACTTCATCGACAACCCACCATTATCTAACATTGTTGCACCTCCTATGTTCTAACATAATCTAAATTGTTGTTATTGCTAGTGTGCTTATGTTGTTGAACTTGAACAATATCATAGCAACAAGGTATGAAAACTCTAGCACTCCCTCTTTACAAGTGTTCTTCACCTTGTTTCAAGATAACCTTGTTCAAGAGTTCCTATAACTACATTTTCAATAATAGAAGACACATTGAACTTGGGACAATTTGAAAGGAAGGGTCCAATATTGTGTATTCCCATCTTTTGAATAGGGAACTAAATGCATAATTGATGTTAATAAAGAAGGGTGATCACAAGAGATCTAAATCCATAGAAGCCCAAGTATGTAGTTATATATAAGGAAAATTCTTGCCCCTAGAGCAAGACTCCTAGATCCTTTACACATTTTTCATAAAGGTGTAGAGCCCCTTTTATATCTATAGATTACAAATGCTAGATCACAAGTTCACCTATAATATTATATAATCACCTTAATGAGCCTAGAGAGATGTATGCAACTAACAATGTAGAGGGTTCAATTGGTTTTGTTCGATGTTACTTTTATTTCTCTTAGTTCTTGAGTTGTTAAGTGTAATTTGTATTAGTTTAGAACTACTTTTGTTTCTGCTATGAGATTGTTGGTGAAGTGAAAAGTTCACTTCACAAGAACATCATGAACTATATAAAGTAATCCTTATTAAACAATAATTATTTATTCCGAGAATATGTACTTGAGTTTCAACTTTTGTAATCTCTTTCACTGGTACAACTTCA